>JAVKLF010000152.1:13611657-13623828 GCA_034783495.1 Millerichthys robustus | reverse complement strand
AGGATCAGACTCAGTCACTCCCACATCAAAGTTTGGCTCAGTGTCAGTTAAGGTCAGTTGGCTGTGGCAGCCATCTTGAATTGGCTTGACTCCAAATGTTAATCAGTTGTAGAAATATATTCCATCATGACTTTCCACAAGTTTCAACAAAATTTATCAAGTGGTTCATAAAATATTTTAGTATCAGACAGATTTATAGCCCACTTTTGTCTTTAAGCTGCAATATATAATTAACATTTGACCAGTCAGTCACATTTCTAACTTTTTGTAGATGTTTTTGACATTCTTCAATCACTTCACCAATTATTACTACCCCTTTCACCCTTTCAGCTGTTCCTCTTACAGCCATGCTTGCTTCAGGCAATGCAGAAAATTTGCCATAAAGCTGAGCAACTGCATGCTGAGAACAACTTGCAAAAATAAAGGCCTCTCAGTATAGATAAATAAAATCTCTGTTATCCAGCTGCCCTCTCTAAATCACTCCCAACCCCTTCAACAAGTGGTCACAAGCCAGGGCAAGGCAGACTCTTTCAATAGCACAAGACAACCACAAAAGAGGATTCTTTCAGATTCCTAAACTGATTGCTCAAGTTTTACAAGTAAAAACTGGGCTGAATCTGTATCTTTGAACATAATTACAGCATGTCCTTGTATCATCCTTCCTGTTGGTGATGCTTTCTGCCTTGCATACATTCCTGGGACTGAAAAAAACTCTCAGAAAGAAGGGAAGTGGGAGGTTTGTCAGGCTTATTTTCTGTCAATATTTCAGGACTTGTGCTTTTCTAGGAGAGAGGAAACAGACAAAGAGAACACAATAAGCACCAAGACAGACATCACCCATATTTCACACGTCTGTCTTTTTATTTTGGAAGCCCACATGTGGACCAAAGCTTTTGGTAAAATAAGAGGTCAAGCATTGTTTGTTTTATTTGCCATGAGTTGTTTTTTTTTAAGTGATACAGAACACCACAAGTATTCAGCCTGCCAAAGCACCAAAGTTTATTCTGTGCCGACACTACAGCCCTGGATTACTGCAGACATCTTTGAAGGTTTAAGATGTACTGCCTTTAGTTAGAAAATCTCTTCAGCCACACACTAAAGTTACTCCACCTATTATTTACAAAAAATTATATCGTTTCTTGCTAACACAAAATGCAGTAGTAGGTAACTGTAGGACTTCTAGTACAGTCTGGAACACTTCAGATAAGAATAATATATTTGCACTAGAGTAACCAAGTGATATAAAGTTGTTAACAGTGTAAAAGTTTATAAAACAGCATGCACATGACTTGCAATAAAATGTTTGAGACTGAAGTTGTTTTAAGATGGCAGCAATCTACTTTGGTCCTGGTCCCACTTCTGACTGGGTTTAGTTCATTAACTCAGTCAATATTAAACTCTGTTTGTCCAAACTGATGCCAGTCAAAGAGCTATCTAAAACAGATAAGATTTTACCTGTTCATAATTCTTTCTCCTGAACCCAGTTCAAAAGATTCAAACTATTCTTTTAAGGTAAATATAAACATTGAATAGAAATATTACACCGAGGCACCTGCTAAGACTTTCAGTCTGACATAATAGTCATAGTTTTTAGGAACATAATACTGGCATAATTTCATGCCACAATCATTTATTCATTGTAAACCTTTACAAGTAGCTTAATAGTTTAATAGTTTGTGAACAGGTACATGGTATAAACAGAAGCAACAGTTAAAGCTGTGTCCTCTTCGCCTTCAGAGTGAACAGTGTAGTGAACAAACTCACCAAGACAATAAATCCACAGCCAGCCCAGGGATGGCCTCTGAAATCCCCACAATCAGGCTGCAGATAAATGCTATTTTGTGCTGACTGCATTGTCTCCTGACTCTGTTCTGGTAATCTAATGTGTGCTACATGTTCTTGGTCACCTTGACTTTGGTTGCCATAGCACTCAACACAAACATATCCCCACCCAGAAATACACCAAATAAGGCTTGGGGGAAAATCTCATAATCAGACAGCACAGAGGGAGAGGCAGAAATATCCTTAAATATATTGTAAACAGGTCAAAGCTATTCCTGTGTGTACATACAGTGCTTGCAAGAGGTTTCTGGTGTCACACACACTCACACGCACAGAGAGAGAGAGGGAGAGAGAGAGAGAGTCTGGTTAATTAGTATACAACAATAATTGTCCTAAGCTCAGCTATTGTTGACTCAAAGAAAATGATAATTGCATGGGCATCAACAAGAAATAATTTGAAGTTCTTATGAAGGGAGAGGTCTTTGAGGACAAATCTATTTGTACCAAAAATGACCTTTAAACACCTTCCTCTAACACAGAGGAATCAGGATACAAAAAGGCAGACTTTCTGTCTAGCTGTCGACCCCGGCAGATGTGAGTTCTGAAGAGTTCAAAAGAATGCTGCATGGGGGCACTGGCATTTACATAATCCTCCAGATATATTTCCCTGCAACCTAATCAAATTATTCACCAGTCTAGCCCTTAACTATTTAAACTACGCAAAACGCCACCCGTCAATTACCAGCTTCTGTGTCTTAATCGTATCGAAACAGCCAATGTCATTTTTCCCTTCAGAATGGCCGACAGCCGCAGCAAACAAAGAGCGGCTGCATCTGACACATAAAGATTTCAAACAAGTAATATCTTTCCCCACTTGTCCATTTTGTCTGGCATTTCCTATTGTCCTGGGATTTTACCAACTTTTGAAGAAGAGAGTGCTTGAAGAAAAAGAAAATGTTATCGCTGGAAGAACACAATCTGAGGACAATGGGACATAATGTTCAAATAAAGCTTTCAAGGGAAGTTGGTTGTTGTAGTAATTAGTAGAGCACAGTTGCAGCTATTGAGAATAACTTTGAAAGACAACTGCAGATGACACAAGGGATTTTGGTAATCACAGGGTTGGGCCCCTCAAGGCCTAATCCGAAAAGAAGATAAAAACAGAACTGCTGATTCACACACACACGTGTGGTTCATGCAGTAAGATCATTTCCAAGCTTCAAAATATGACATATTTGCTACTTTGTGGCACTAAATTGTGCTGCACCCCAAAGTTTGGTGCAAAGACCTTTCTCAAGTGATTTATAATTGCTGACTGATTTCGTACTAAATTCTACAATATTACAGAAGTGGATAAAGTTCATTTGGTGTTTGTTTGTTTTGCTTTTATTTTTCAATCTTACATCTTTCCCAAAAACATCAGGAAAAACTAAATAAATTAATTTTAAACTGTAATTACCAAAAAGGATACATCTGTTAAGATATTTCCTCTATTTTGGTCACCAGGAAATCCTTCAGTTTCTTTGTTGTTATTGTTGAACTGATTAGCCTCTTATACTGAAAGACTAAATTTGATTGTATCACAGTTTTGATTGGATTGAATAGAGACTTACTGACCTGCACATTGAAATGTAGGTGACTATACTATTAGATTACAGTGTAATGAGACTGAATTTGACTATAAATAGTTGGATTTGCTTTGAAATGGCTTACTTTTTCCTGTAAAGTGCTCTGACATGATTTTGATGTAAATTGACACATAAAACTAAAAGGGAATTCAGCTAAAGTTGATCTGATGTATGTATGACCATCTAGTTATTGATTGTTAGTATTAGCCTATAAACTTAAGTTTCATATCTTAACGATAACATGTTGTGTTAGAAACCCTCAACCACTGACACTCAGGAAATCTAAAATTCCACCCAAAATCACCCTTTTATCCCCAAAAGGTATCTTCCTCTTGCAGGCTCCCAATACTTTATTCCTAAAACATTTACAACTCTACTACTAATGCAGCACTACTGCTGACATTACTTCAAGAAAGAGAGAAAGTTGAAAATGGTGTATATTTTTCTAAATGATTATTTATTTGCACTAACATCACTGTGATCATTGAAATGAATCACTTCATCATGTAAAATGCCTCCTGTCAGTAACAAAAGCTTATAGTTCATTTCACTGCATTTCTGTGTTGCTGCACGAACAGATTATCAATTTTTTGCAGTAATGTTGTTTTTGTTTGACTGACATAATGAAAAACCACCCATTTGACATGTAACATCTTGATAAACTGTCATAAATATCACTAATTTTGAATTTGTAAGAAAAACACTGGCTCCTTTATTGCCTCTACATTTGTATTGTGTGAGCCTGAGAAACATCCTCCCATTGTTAATCAGCCTGTTGTTCCTTTGTGCTCAGAAAGCTGACAGTGGGGTAAAGGGTTAATGGATCAGCCAAAGTTAACATCCCATATGCGGTCAATTTTCAATGACTTCTGTTCCCACATTGAAAAAAATATTTTATGTCTCCAAATATGCAGATCATTTTGCTTAATGAAAGATGCTTGACGTCTCAGATCCAATTAATATGCAAATGTAAGTGAGGATTTATTTGTGACATTCTGTATGGGTGAGAGAAAACAAAAAGGCTTCTTAACAGTAACACTAATTGCTGTGACTGATTGTCACATATCATCATTCACTCCGAATCTCCTAAATACCAAAATTCAGATAAAAAATCGGCACATCCGCGTGGGTAGATTTAGTTATATTTCTTTGTTTGTTGGTTTGCTGTTCCGGTACAGTGCACAGTCTCTTGTTTAGCAACGATGAGAGAGTTTTACGAACAGCCTTTCTGCAGCTTTTCTAAAAGATGGATAATTAAATCTAAAAAGAGAAGTTTACAACCCCTGAGCATGTGAATTGAGTTGAAGTGGAGGACTGCAAAATTTTCAGCGTGCTTTACTTTTTTTTTATGCAACGCATTAGATACCTAAATAAAATGTGTAAAAATTCAGGCTACACACAGTTCCTTTTTACTGATTACTCATTACCGCTTTGTAAAACAGTACTGTGAAAAGGCTGCCCTCGCACACTTGTCACATATACACATTTTATGGCTTTCACGCGTCCAATTTCTACTCCAGCAAAAAAAAAAAAAAGCCTGGCAAATGCAATTCATCTTTGATGTGGAAAAACCTTCAATCAGTGATGTATTTATCACTGTAAAATAAAATCAATAATGTAACTCAACTATTAAAATGCTTTAATGGATGGAGCAATATACTTAGACGTTTGCATCATCCTCATGCTTTAATATCTTGGGCCCTAAACACAATGGGGGGGGGGGGGGTAGATTTACATTTTAAAAATCATAAAGCATGACTGACACCTATTGTGACATAATGCTTTAGCATATAGTTTAGAATGAATGAGCACATTTATCCTACACAAGTGTTCAGATTGGTGCCAATAAGCCATCAATTTGAACTTTACAAGTAAAGAAAAGTAATTGCTAATTAATTTAAACTAATAAACATTTTTTAAGGTAGTTGCAGACAGATATGTGTTTTAGTTCTAAAAAACAACATCTTTTTTCCTCACAGAACAACCTTTAGCAGTTTGACCACATTGAGCAGAGAAATGATTTAGTGCACCCTAATCGAGAAACACTTCCGGGGCTGTAAAACCAATGAGCAGCCACTTTGGATTAAAAGGCCGCATGTCCTTTAAAAGAAAAAAGAAAAAAACATGCTGACAAGCTGACTAGCAATATGGGTGGACAAAATAAAAGGATCCACTGAAACGGCCCTTAATGCTTTTAATCTTCGGCTGATATCTTTATAGCCTGTTACTTTGCTTTGTAAGGCAAATATAAGTCCATGTGAGGTTCAGCAGAGTTATAAAGGACAGAATGTGGATCCTGAATTGAGCAGAATGGAACTACAGCTGTTTGTCTTTATCCAAGATAGTTTTAGATCTGATGCGTGACAAGACCAAGTCACATTAAATTAGTTTTAATGTGAAACTTTACTCTTAAAGGGAGAATAAAATCAACAAAAACAAAAAAGCTTGTCATTGTCTCCCTCTTACATTTTAAAACACAAAACATACAGAGGAACTGACAGCGCTTTTGTAATTTTTTGGTAGTTTTACATGTGTATAGGTGAATGCTCTGATGTAAAGATCTCCTTCAATTTAAAATTTAATATCCAAGACACAATGTCTACAATGAACTCCAAGATGAGACGTGTGGTTCTGAACCGCTTGCCTGCATGAAACATTCAAGCTTGAACAACAAAACAAAAGATAAAAAAAACACTCTGCCTCTATTTTAATTCTAAATGACAACTCTAAATCATAAAGACTTTTTTTGTGTTGTTTTCTGCTTCTACTTCATAAATTTATCACTTTTAGCTTATTGGCTTTAGACTCCAGTTCCTAATGCTGCTTTTCAATTTAACCAAGTAAAACTAGACACTCTACACAGCGGCAAAATAACTGTACTGCAGAGTGCACATGCAACACTAGATAGGCCAATCAAATTCAGCTCCAGGGCTTAACAATATTCTGCAAAGTCTTAAGCAAACGTATTGCTTGTGTCTGAATCTGTCAGTGTTTGTGTGTGTACTCCATGTCTGTTTGCTTGCCGACCTAGCCTCAGATTGCTGTTTGAGGATGTAATTGCTCTGCTCTCCTCCTCCTCGGAGTGGCCCAGGATGGATCTGCGCGGGCTGTTTAGCAGTCAATGGCCGGTGCAGATTGTAAACAGATCTCCCATGAATTGCGGGTTTAGCGGTTTTGTAAGTCTCTAAACAAGGTTCTAGCGATAACGCCATTCGCTCTCTGACAAAATCAGCCACTTTGCTGCAAGGGTGTGATTTGAGAGGTGCCAGTCAGGGTGATTGACATTATTAATCCCCCACAGGAGCGAAGGAGGAGAAAACAAACTGTGCCCTTATAGAAAACATGTCCTTGTTTAAATCCTACTTTAGGTAAATATTTCACCTATCTACCTGCTCTGCAGTAGCATGTTTTTGACAAGTTCAAAAGAAATTAGTCTGTCTAATTGACTGAGTAAATGTTTTGGAAGTAAGCTGACACACATTTGCTGTCTTGACAAATATAGCAGCACACAATAAGCACAAGAAAAATAAACGTGTTCAAGTTGTGAACTACACAAGAACACAACTGTTTATACTTTCCACCTACACACACACACACAAAGATCAGTATTTTCATTTGCCTTCTGAATTCTATCATTTTGAATAATTTGGATACTGTTGTCCTGATTAATACTAACAAAATTGCACAATTTTGATATCCAAAGTACATTGAAGCTTTTAAATTATAAAATGGGCTTTGCTGGACAGTAAGAAAACAAGCCATTAGGCATTAAGCGCACATTTTAATATTGTAGAGGTGATGGAATCATCTTAGGGGCAGTAAAACTAGCTTGCCTGAAGCTGTTAAACAAGTTAGAAGGATTAACCATTTTCCCTCAGTAAAGTTAACTATTAAAGATTTAACCATAATGGACAAAACAGAGAAACAAAACTGCTTGAAGACAGATTTTAAACATGCAGAAAGCCCCTACATAAAATCTGAACATAAAAAACCTTTGACACAACACCAGGCATGGGGGGAAAACAAAAATGTATCCACTGTAAATTAATTTTAAATGGGATTCTGTGGTAGCTGTGATAAGGCTAATGACACAAGCAAGACGAACACTTCAGTTTGTAGTAATTCTTTGCCACAGTTTGTACAACTGTCTGTACCCAGAGTCCATTTGACCAGAAGAAAGAACACAAAGACAACGTCAATACAGAAAATTAGAATTACACACTAAAATCTTGGTCATTTGATAACAACCCCTTTAAGGAGCTCTGGATGCCTTCCAAAATTAGAACTATTTAAGAATATTAAACAAGAAACTTTGCAAATGTTACTGTTACTTCTTGAAAACAATGATAAATGTCTTTCTGTCAGTAAGACATGCCACAGTTAAAAATTTAAACAAGAGTTTTGAATAATCTAGCAGAGCTTGGAATACATGTTGGAGATTACTCTCAGCAACTGTCAGAGTTCAATAAATGTCAAATTACCTGATTTATAGCAATGTTAATGTTTGTTAAAGTAAATTAGCATTTTAGCCACCTTGAACTGAGTTAACTTCAAAATTTTGCAAACAGACAGTGTCCACTTCAACAGTTATTACCAAATATTTCAAACATAGATTTTGAGCAGTCTGTTTATGTTCAAGTGTTGGAAACACCTGACCTAATTTATGTGTTTTAAATACGAAGAAATTTTAAATTTACATTCAGTCATCACTAAAAATATGTAATGTACTTATGCTGATTATCAACACAATTGATTTAGGACATATTCGAACTTCAAAGGGAGCAACAAAGTTAAAGACGGTCAAATGCAGAGATGATATCTTGCACATAGCAAGAACGCTTTGGTTGGAGTACAGAATTACAAAATAAAACAAAGCAGGCTTTAAGTAATCGCAATAAAAGAATTATTTTTTTGGAAACAATGTTTCAAACACTCAATAATCAGCTGAAATATGGAATAAAGCATACCATATTTATTTCTTTTCCTAACAAATGATGTAAAAATGCCCCATTATAGTGAGGAACAAAGAGGATTGGCCCCATGTTGGAGCAAACCTTGCACTGATGCCCCTGTGACTCGGCTAGCCACTCTCCCAAGGCCTACTCCTTGATTAAATGCATAATCCACTACTCCCCATCCCCAATGATTTAGTGTGCCTTTAAATCAGCTTGCGCACACATAAAAACCTCAAATAAAAATCACCAAGAAAAACCATTGCACTCTAACTGTTCTATTAAAATGATACCCAGCCCAGCCTTTCTTCTTCCCAATAGCGTTTATTCCACATGAATGCATATCTTCATTTTTTTTCATAGGTATGCATATAAAATATTTAAAGTTTAAAATGTCACAGCTGAAACATCAAATGCAGGAGTCTCTCATTAATCAGCAAGGATTGAGGTTCTCTTTTAAGGTTATAACCCTTTGAAAGAGCAAAAATTACATTTTTGACCTTGAAGATGAGACAAACTCATAAACGTAAAATAATTTGCAGTTTAAAGGGGAAAGAGATATCGGCAGCCTCAGCCAGCAGTGCTCTGGGTTGTCAGGGAGGGGGAGACCAAACAAGTCTCATTTTCATATTTACATCCAAGCTGTTGAGATTAATTTGAAATCACACCAAGAAAAAAATGAAAAAAAGAAACAAAACTTTGAGAAAACATCAAAAGGGGCAAATGTCGAAGTTTCAAATCCACGGGGACCTCGCAATCTCTCCGACGGGTGAAGCACAGACTTTTTGTTTTATACAGTTTTAATAAATGGTGCATGACATTTTCATTACTCAAGGAAATTAAATTAACTAATTTCTTACAAGCCCTATACGTCTGCTATTTTAGGGAGGCGCACAGAAATGAGCAATTGTTTCAACTCCTACGCAAAAGAAATGCAAACATGGATTTGATCTCAGAAGAAAAGCGACTTTAAAGTGTATTTGCTTTGAAATAAAAGAATGTAAAGCTAATTGTGGATTGGATATCATCCATAAAGTCTTAATAAGGTCAATCTATTGAAAAAGGCAACAATGTAAAGACATTATTGTAGGATTTACCAATACTATTATTATTTAATTGAAATCAAAATATAGAGATATTCATAATGTATGCAGTAATATTACGTCTGTGATGTGTAACAAAATGTAATTGTATCTCTGTAAACCAAGTTTGTACAAACATTTTATTTTGTCATTTTGGGCACGTATATTTTTTTTAAATGTGCACTGAGATTAACTAGAGCAAGGTTTGTGAAATGGTTACTCCTAAATCTAAAGTATTGAGGCTATGCTGTTGTAGATTCTCATTCATCCAGGACATGGTGAATCCGAACAACTGGACTTCCATTTCGTGGCTGCAGATGTTTCACTTCCCCTTTGAGAGGCATTATCAATTCAAAAAATGTCTGGAGTGAGTAGAGTTGCCAAGCTGTACACTATAACTGCATGAGAGGCCTCATTTGGGCTTAGATTCACATGCAGATTAGACATAAACTACTCTATACTGAGTTCAGGAGAGCGACGCCTTGCTTCGACTCTGCTGAGGAAAATATGGAGTCAGGCAGGACTTCGACATTGCCCCTCCTCTGGAGATGAAAAGGCTGATTACCTTCACCTCTCAGGGGTCTGAGTCACATGGTTGACAACATCGTTGGAAAATAGACTACTGAGCTCCTTTGGGCCCGATAACAGCTCCCATTAAAAGTCAGGGGAAAATTCACACTGAGAAGAAGTTGATTCTTGTATCACTGAATCCATTATTTAAAAAGCAAAATAAGAAATATTCTTGTTAATGAAAAACAATTACACAAAAGCTCCAACAAATACTTTTTTTCTGTTCTGAGCATGTCTTGTCATAAAATGAATGGGCATAAATAAGTTGAAGCAAGAACAGAAATTTAAATCAACATAATAATTATTATTTATGTGTTCCACATAGCTTAAGTTGCAAGTTTTGGGTGCTGTTGGAAAAAGATGGCAACTTATCCCACTAAACCCTTTGATGAATAAGCTGGAAGCCTCTGTGTGACCTCGGTGTTCGTCAACAAAAACCACAATTTAGTGGCAGCCTGAACTCTTTTCAGAGGTTATGGAATTAACTTAAAATTACTTACAATGCTAATAAAATGCTGAGATCTTTTGTTGTGGCTGTAAATTAATTTCAAACCTCAGCAATTTGGAATATTCTGATACACAGAGGGAGGGAGGGGGGGGAAATCAAAAGAATGACAGAAGTGGGGTTTTCTCGAAGCTTTTGGCTTGGCAAATGCTTGCCTTGAATGATGAGAAAAAGAAATGGAGCTTAACAAGAAGCATATGGTATTCCACTGGAGAGGAAGCCTCTATAAGAGGATCATGGCTGTGTAATAAAAAAGACAGGAAGAGGGCACGTGTGGCGGTTTGGGTGGATGTGGAGTTTTTCTAAGGCAAGACAGAGCCAAAAGTCTTAATTTTCTTCTTTTTTTTAAATAGTGGCTCACTTAAACTTTCCTGGTAGGGTTCTGAGGTTACATCAGAACACAAAAGCTTAAAGATCAAGTCAAATTTTTCACAAACTCAAGCTTAAAACAGCCTTTTTTCATTATGATTTTTAGAAGAAGATAATACAACTTCAAAAAACGTTTTTTGTTTTCTTACTATACTACATACAGGCGCTTGAGTAGTAAATTATAAAAAGGGTTTAAGTCTTGATAGGCAAAAGCCCATGAAGACAGCAATGGGGGGATAAACTAAGATAACTAATTATAGACCATATTAAAATTAAATTTATGAAATTGTATTTATGAAAGGCAACGAACCAGCGTTTTGGAATAATTTTTAAAACGTGTACCTTAACAAAATAAGTAAATAATAGATTAATCAAATTTAGACAGCTCTAGTTTGAGTTAGGCTATTCCACTCTGTGTACATACACAGAAAACCTTCAGAGGTAGAGCATTCACTAGGGTCTCTATTAGGCTTTTAGCTTGCTGGGGTCTACTTTGTATGTACTCTGCACCAGGGCAAATGTCTGTGCTTTAATCACAACAACAATCTTTTACAGATTGCCCATAATTAGAAAAGCTCCTCTCCAAACCAGCTCCATGTTAAGAGCATGATTGCAGCCAAATTGAGCAGTAATTTGTATGATGTGGATGTGGATGGAGAATGAGGAAAGAAATCTGATGGTTTAATGCTACTTTTATCAGGCCTGGTTATCCTGTCTGACTAAAATTGAGCCCAGAGACTTTTAAATCATACCTAATATAAAGCCTCTGTATTGTGTTGTGCTGAAATAAAGAAATATCTAAATATATTCTATTGAAAAACGTAAAAGAGCACGTTTATCATACAAGCACTACTAAAATGGAAAACCTCAGCATCACCCGGCTGTCTATGTGTGAAGAACAGATGGACTTGTTATTTAATAAAGTTTTTCCATCGTATGCTGAGGTGATAATAATGTTCAGTCTTCTAGGTACAATAAAGCTGACATTTTGTTTTCTGTTTTAATGTTTATTTTTCTAATGTGTCATTGCATCTGAAAAGTTGTCAACTTTGCTATAACCTCGGATAAAATTACAATTCTTCTTTTGTACTGTAAAACATCAAATAAAAGACATATAAGACTCATGCCTCCACCTCTCCATCAGTGAAAACTTTGAGAGGAAGATACAATGTAGGCATCTGAATGGCCTGAGAAGCGATGCGAGAGGTTGCAGTTTTTCTGTGGGACAGGTAATGATCTGTTTTGCTTTGGGGGGGATTTGATATTTTCATGAAATATGTCAC
>JAVKLF010000152.1:13594243-13609645 GCA_034783495.1 Millerichthys robustus | reverse complement strand
GGCGACACTTTTAATGCTGCTTCTGTTCATTTAGGGAACTCTGGCAAAAGTTGGTTGTTTATAGAAGAATGAAGCTCTCTAATACAGATGCAAAAGGGATTTTAATTGAGAAATCTTGGGTTTATATGACTCCCCTCCTTTGCAGACTGATTGTTTTAAATGAACAACTGGCACACATTTGGGATGGCAGCGGAGGAGGAGGGAGTGGCGGAATAGTACTCAAACAGACAAACATTAAATATTTCTGGAAGATGCTAAAATCCCTGCAGAGAACCAAAAGCATTGGGGCTTAAAGATTTACTGCAGCCCTCTTATCTTTCATTACTGAGGAGTGTGAAAGAGAGGCAAACAGATTCTACTTTCTGGATTTCTGTTCTGATCCCATTCCAACTCTGTTCAACATTTGTGTTTCAGAGGATGCAGCAACTTCATTCTCAGAGCTTGCGTTTGAAAAAAAAAGAAAGAAACAGAGGGAAAAAATGGTCTCAGAAATTAAGTTCTTTAAGACCATCTTCCTCTTCTTCTGTTCTTAATAAAAGATGTGTTTCTTTTTTGTTGTTGTGTTATTTTTTTTCCCCCACAAAGCTGTGCAACGTATGAAAGCCCCGGAATGAAAGCCAGCACAATAGCTGCATGAAACAAAGGCAGGAAGGAGATTGAGGGGAAAACAGGGGGAAAATGGCATCATCTCTAAACTTAATGAAACAGCATCCTTTCATTTTTTTTTAGTAATTATAATAAAGATGGAAAAACATAATAAACGTCTCCCTGCCCCCACCTGCTAACAGTAATTATAATAGACTCAATAAATGGTAAAGCAGCACAGAGCTGCATCTTGGAAATTCTCAGGGGTCTGTGGATTAGCTTGAAAAGCCTGAATGATTAAAATACACTAATTAAAATTTTGTGTTCCTTGGTAACTCGTCTTCCAGGGCCCCCTTGTGCAGGCAAAATGGGAATAAATGCGACAAAAGCAAATACTCTTTTGGACTTGAATAAATAAACAAGTCTAATCAACTTAGTGTTTTTACAGAATGAGTTACATAAAAAAACTTCCTTGATGACCTTTCCTCACTCTGCATCCACCAGGACAATGGCAAGAACATTTTGACTAATCGAGCAGGACTTCCTACACATAGGAGGCAGGTTAGATGTCCTACTCAGGTGCTTTGTCCTAAGAAAGTTTGACATTATTCCTAAAAGTCACGTCCAAATTACAAATCTGCTGCAGTGTCCTTTTACACAATGCTGCTGGTGGTAATATTACCCATAAAGAAACAGCAGCTAAATAAACCACAAAGGTCCACAGGTGAGTGTTTTGAAGGTGAAGTCGTGTGATGCAGATTTTAGAGTTTCTACTTATAACATCTTGTATTTACCATAGATGTGCTGATTCAAGCGAGTCCAAACTTGTTTTAAATTCTGAGGTAAAATATCAGACAGGGAGAGGATCAAAGCACAAACGTTTTCATTTACAACCATATAGTTGCCTTGTAATATAAACATGAGTCGATATATTACTTTTCTTTTTTTTCCTTTTTTGGCTCATGGCATTGCTCCTAAACAAGTAAAGAGATATCTGATTTTCTTCTCATGTCGAAACAGATTTTACTTTATCAAAAACACCCTTCATATTGTTTCCCATGAAAAGGAGCATTAGCAATATATTCTAATTGTCACAATTAAATAAGATCAATAAAGCTTTAAAAGATAGATGAACTTATCTTTCCACCTTGCCTTGCATGGCCCAATTTAAACAAAGCTTTTGTGTGATCTGTTCAGAGTAAGTGATGGAGGTGATTCTCAGCAACTACAACACCAGATTTGAGTTGAAGCAATTTGTACTTACACAAAAGTCAAAAAGTTGTGGCAGTATTCTATGATTACTTGGTAAGAGTTTCTTTAAAATTAAAAGGAGATATTTTGCTAACCCACAATCGGACGATCACTTGCCTTTTATGACTGTGGGGGATAAAATGCAAAGCGGTCACAGTCAGTTTAATTCATTTGACTATTATAGAAATAAAATATGTGAAGATAAATCATGAGACTCTTTGCAATAAAGATATGTTTTGAACATTCCTCTCTGTATATTTTCACAGTAAAGAATACTTAATGCTCTGACTCCAGCAATGACAACCTTGTCTGAACCGCGTCTGGTCACTGGGACTTGGCCTCTTTCTGCCGTGGAATCACAACAGAGCCGTGCTTTAAACACACTGTAATACCTGCTGGTATTACCGAAGAGGCTAAAAAGATTCAAAAAGCCTGCTTACAAATTTAATTACCTTTGCAGTTAACCACAGCTTAGCAGCCAATGACCTGATATTTCCACTGAAGACCAGCTAAGAGGGGACGGATTGAAGATGGACACGCCAAGTGGGCCGCGGAGACCGCCATGCATGGCAATCCAGGGTGGCTCGGAGTCATCCGGTGGGCATACTCACTGCCAGCCAAGGCAACGGCAGCACACATGTGGCCCTATCTTCTGCTGGAGTGCAAATTAGATACAGTTGATTAAAATATTGAGTCATTTCACGGCCACTGTTGGGGGAATAAATGGACTGAAAATGTGCTGTGGAGTGTGTGTGAGAACATGTTCGTAAAAAAAAAAAAAAGAAAAGCAGACACAAAGGAAAAGGGAGTTCTCTTAAAATTTTAACAAACACTCGTTTATATAGATCCCCTTTGACAAGCATGGCCTTTCTCAAAGGACAGCTTTAGGTTACATCGTCTTGCAGCTGCGAAGGATTCTCAGTAATCACTCGTCCACTTCAACAACATAACAAGTGTCGTGAAGAGCAGTGTGCAGCGTTGTATATTTGTGCACTTGAGCAGCGTATTCCACAAGCTACATTTAACATTGCTGCTCCCAAGTTCTTTGTTCACCACCTCACGCCCCCAAAAAAGTGAATATGACTTGTCTTACAAAAACTTCTGCCTCGCTGCAATATAACAAAAGAAAATTAAGACTTTGGGGGTTGCCCTGGTAACCTAATTGCATCACAACACTGCACACAGGAGCCAAAGTAACTGAATTTTGATGAAAAGGCGGTGATAATTTACGGTATTGAGAAATTAGTTGCCGTGGCGACGCGTTAATTACATCTCAAATTAACAATGCAAGTGTAGTGAAATTAAATATAAATCATATTTTCTGCATAAATTACAGGGGTTGATTAGAGCGGGCGCCAGGAGAGAGAGGTTGAGATTCCAAGGGCCTGTCACTTTCCCTCCCCTCCTCCTCCTCCTCCTTCCCTCTCTGTCTTTCTCTTTCTCTCCTCCTTGTCTACCTCAGTGCCACCTCCCCCCCACCACCCCATCATCCTGACTGGTTCCCATAAAGACAGGGACTGGATTTGTGTAACTGGCTCACTACAACACTGGATTTGCACGTTGGTGTCGTCTTTTAGCTAAATTATTTGTTTTTGTTTGCTTCTGGTGCACTCGTAAGCACACTTGGCATATTACAATGTGTGCAACTGTGATGAAACGGTTTTCACTTCCTAGCCCACTAATATGCATGGAGTGTAGCTTGTGCATATTTTCACTCCACATTCTTCAAATTCCCTTAAACTCACTCAAATATAGATTTAAAGAGCTAGACTTTGCAGATAGTTTTTGTGAATGTTTTTTGTTGTTTCCTTGATTTTTTCTTAAATACTTTTTCCAAATGTTTTTTTTTTTTATTTGTCTATCTGGAGCTATTTTTTTAAGGATGAGGAGCAAGATAAAAGACCAACAAGTAAGACTGCATATTATGTTTTTAAGCCATTTTTTTATGCCATACACTTGATGCCTTGTGGTTTAAAATAAACTTGGCTGGTGGCTGATTTACCAGTCCATCATAGGATCACGATTAACCTCACGTGCATGTTTTTTAACCATTGGAGGATAGCCACACATGCACAGGGAGAACATCTGAACTCTATGCAGGAAGACCCCAGCCAGGAAGTGAATCTGTGATCATCTTGCTGCAAGGCAACATTGCTATCCGATTGCTCCACGACGCAGGAGCCAATATGTGAAAAGCCCAGCTGTGAAAATCTGCTTCACACATGTAATGTTTGGGTTTAAAAGCCAAGTTTGTAATGAACAAAATGCAAAAATCAAGGCTTCTAAATGAAAAACCTAACAACTATTTGCTGACATTTTTAAAATCAGTTCAAATAACTGATTAAAAGACAAAGAAAAAAATTTTATAGTTACAAAAAGCTTTGGCATATTAAAACGAAAAAGTTTTGGTAGTAAAATGCACATGGCACATGGTTTTGTATTTTATTTTATTTTTTATAGCTCAGGGACCCCTGGCGTTTGGGCTAATTTGACAGCAATGGCATCAAGTTTTGAATGAATGGTTGATGTGGAGATGTCTCTGTAACAAAACTCATTTTGAGAACCTACCTTTCAAACACTCTGCACAATAAATTATTAGATTCGAAGTGAAATTTTATTTTTAGTCACACTCAGTTTTATAATCACATTGCTTTGTGCATAATTATTCATCCAGCCATCCCTTTTTTAACCCACATTCTCATTTCTGGGTCGTTGAGGAGCTGGTGTCTATCTGTGTGAGACGGGGTGCACCCCGGGAAGGTCAGAAGGGTGCATAAATATGACATCAAAAATAATTTCTCTAAACTGTACTACGTTGCATTTCTGTCGAGTACTTGACAGACTTTGAGTGTCAGTGGGTGTTAAACTATTTATCAGAGATTTGTGCAGGTCTAGGAAAGAAAGACGACTGGTGAGAGAGAGAAAGCAGAGAGGGAAAGTGAGTCTCTCCTCCCCACGATTTCTCATGTGGCTCAACTTCCCTTTAAGCATCACAAACAAGCCTCAGGAGTGATGTCAAGGAGGGAGGGGTGATGGCAGGGGTGCTGCACTGAGAGAGAAAGCTGAGCGCAAACACAACAGCAACAGGAACCAACTTGAGCCATCTAAATTATTCATGCACCAGATGGATATATTTCCCCAGGATTTCATACTAAAACGCAGCCATTCAGCTAACCCTGTGCATTACCTTGTCTATTCATCGGACAGCACCGGGAATCAAGATAACTATCAGTTTATCTAAAGCGTTTCATGTCTGATTCATATCAACTTTGAAGAGTGGAAGCCCCTCGACAGCGTGATCCTCACGTTTGTTCTATTCCACAGGCATAATGAAAGGGGGAACATGTTCTCTTTCCTCAATCTTCAAAGATGTAGGCACTGTTCTGACCTTGTCAGAAGGATATTATACAAATAAGAGGGTCCTTGGAGACACATGTCATGTGTAACACTGATTACACCTAAACCAGCTTGATGTGTGCAAGTAGGCGGCCCAAAGAATCTCCAACTGAAGAAAAAAATTCAAGTTTTATATACTTATATATTACTTATATTACTTTTTCTCATTTATTTTTTCAGGTTTCAAAAAACACTTTTTTCTTTTAAATCCTAATATTTTACTAAGTATGTCATATTTTAACTGTGAATCTACACCCAAGTTTTCAGTATGACAATAATCCAACTGTGCAACCATGGCACTAACCATAATTGCTGGGTGTTGATAGTTTAAAACCGTAGTCTGTCAATGGAAAAATCATTTTTTGGAACACTCCCATGAGAAAAATGTCTAACTTCTTTCACAATGTTTGCTTCAAATTTAAAGACAATGTATTTATAACAATTTGACAAAAACAACAGCTCACAAAACCTTCATGATCATAGCCTTTTCAAAAAATATATATATATCGTTAAAGATTTGTCTTTGGCTTTTAACACCACGACTCAAAAAGAGAAATATGTTTATGTTGCATCTCCTATCACTGTTATCAGTGGGCAGCAAACTAATCAGAAATATCTTCCACGTAACCCTACACTATAATTACAATATGGCCCTACACAACCCCCATCGGCAAATCCGTTTTTTTGCACAAACTTGCCTGCTTTTTCTCATTGAAAGTAACTTTCTGAGCTGGGACTGGGAGGTTAGAAAGACCTCGTTCCCCAGGGTGCTCCTCTGCTGTAGTCATCCATTTGTGAGCGAAGATGACGACTTTTAAAAGGACAAGACATCATTAAGAGAATAAGTAGGCTTTCCAGCAGTCTTTTTTTTAAAGCACCCCACCACCACCACCACACACACACACACACACACACACACACACACACACTTTGGCAGTAATTCCAATGACTTTATACGAAAAAGGAAGTGCTAAAGAGTGAGAGGGGCAGCGATTTTATGGTTCAGTAATGTCTCAGCCAAAGTATGGCAGTTCCTTTAATATTCTACAAAAAAAACTACTACACTACAGAATTTTCCGTTTAGTGATTTGAAAGGAGAAATAAAAGGAAATAAAATACAGACACTGAGTAAAACTGCAGCCAGGAAGCTCTACAAACACGAAAGGATGAATTCTATCAAAATACCACATGTCAGCGTGTGACACTGAAACAGGAGACGGTCAAATGACATTTATTTAAGTGGCCTATCTTCAGCAGTGGATGGATGTGAGAAAGAAAAGGTCAATAAAAACAAGCTGGAGACTGCAGTTTCAAGCTGGAAAAAATGCCTCTCCTATCTGCTCTCATTTGTCTTTCTCCTTTCTTTTTCTGCTCCTCTTCTCACCTTTCAGGTTAGCGTCACTCAAAAAGTGCCTAAAGTCTGACAAACACGGCAGGATTGTTTAGCGTCTTTGTGTTCATCATTGTGACAATGATTGCAGGTGTGGCACATTCAACGTCACCCAACTCATAATAAAAATATGTCATCAGGGATTTTTGACAAGAAAGCAGCACTTATGAGCTTCAGAATTAAGCTCAATGTGCTGATGAAAATCTCTTTCATATGTGTTGAGGTTCTCCTAAATGTCAAATATCCTAGTGTAGGAAAAAAAGGCAAGACCTTCCCAACAAGTTTAAATAAACCCAGCAGGATTATACTGGAACTCCTGGGGGAACCAAAAGCTGATGGCTTTGAAACAGGAGGGAGGGTATTTTCAGCGGGGTTTCCCAGCATGGGAGATCCTGCATGTCTCTCAGCTGAGCTTGTTTTATTGAAAAGTTGTTTGAAAGGCCCTGAACCCAAAACATCAGTGGTCATGTTTGTTTGGCTTAAAGAAAAGCAGCAGTCAAAAGCTTGACTGGGAAGTGAAGAGTAGTGCAGGTAGTCCGGAGGACAAGTCCGAAAATGGGATGGTTAATAACTTGGACATATCTGTTGAAATTAATAGAAATTGGTCTTGATACAGCTGCAATTACAACCTGCTGCAAATGTGCCGAGCACATGCCAAGCTTAACTGTGATGTGCAAATAAGTGCCAAAACCAGTGTTGCTATCAGGTAATGGAGTGAGTGGAGGAGAGAGGGCTTTGTGAACTTGACACTCCCATTAAGCCCCTACTGGAAAGTGCAGTATTTGATCAGGAGATGGGAACTGAGCAAAAATGAACTGAAACCAGATCCCACAAGACTTATTTTCCTGTCGGCTCGCCGCTTTAGGTGTCACTCAGACTTAATAAAGCTTTCAGATTTTCATTTTATCACAGAAAATAGACTGGGCAAAAATAAAATCACTTGGTTTTTCCTTAATGGAGCAAAGTAATGGGGAGGTGAAACTGACACAACACATTCTGTCCATAGTAATACCATCAAAATGAAAGCATATTCACTTCTGGAGTTTTCTGGCAATCAATTCAAACTGAATATTGGCCTTTTTCACTGACTTTATTTCATAATGGTTCCAACAAATACAGCACTTTGGCAATAGACTGTCACCCCGGGTGATACCAACACAGCTATTTCACCCTATAGAGTTACAGTTTTCTCTAAATCACACTGAACCTGCTTCACCAGACTATAACTCTTATTTTATTTCTGCACTTTATACATTAGAGGTACATTACACCCATTCCATCAGATAGGATAAGTCCACTTTTACACCCAGGTGTTACATTCCAAGGTTAGGTCATTTGGATGGCTGTGACCTTTGATGGCTCCATCTTCAGTGAAAATTATCCAGTGATCTCTGCATTGACATGCACACAGATGCCCTTGCGCTGCACATTCACACTATGGTGATAAGAGGAATTCACTAGGGGGACATCATGGAAATATTCATTTGGGACTTCTGTATTGTAATTAGAATGAATGGCCACATTTCATCCTCTTAAGTGTTGTAAGTCTTGCATCACAGAAATAGGAGCAAAAAGCTGTTCTCGAAAATGCAAGGTTTTTCTTGAAATTGTTCTTTCACAGAGATTATCACTGGCAAGTTTGTCCTTCCAGTCTTGTTCAAAGAATACTTTCATTTTTAAACTGTAATTAGACCATGTAATAATGAAAGAAAAAAATACAAATCTGACTCCCACGTGTTCTGGTATATGATTAATTATTCTGAGAAAGACAGATGCTAAACTGTGTATGCCCATCAGCGCAACGACTTTCATAAGATTTATCAATCATGTAAATCATGAATAAAATATTTCCTTGTTGTGAGAAAATCCTACATCTGTTTGGTGTATAATTTTTTTCTGGCTGCATCTGATCTTAGTGAAACTTAAAAATTAGGTGACATCTCTTTATTTGCACACAGCACTAAAACATTAAAATTAAAATATTCCTCTGTAAATATGAGACTTATCAACTGTATCTCATGCTTATGAGGCACTCGCATTTTCCCTAAATGTCTGAATTGAAAAGCGAGGATAAATATTTGAGTGAGTGTCAGAGGCGTCACGGCGGTGGTGGTGGAGGTTGAGCCAAAAGCCACCAGGACTGTAGCGTCTCCAGTCGCCCCTGGCGACCATCACGTTGCCATGCTCCGGAACAGACAGGCCTGCTCGCACAACAGATGGAACTAATGATGCGAAACAAAAGAGATCATTTCACTGTGGTCCTCTAGGTAACAAAGCAAGGCTTGGAAGTTTGAATGACGGGATCTGGGGACTTGCATGGGGTTATGTACAGATAGGGCTTTTTTGTTTCAAGGGGTGCTTTGATGAATAGAAAGAAGGCTTATGAAAAGTGCCCCATTTAAAGGGTAAGTATAAAGATCTATTGCAAAATAAAATTCTTCATATGTGTATATTGGGAAACAGATTTTTTTACTGTGTTCCTGAATGTAACATAACTTTGACTCCTTCCGCAGCAAAGGCACAGAGTGAGCCTCTTATGAGTGTTGAGCTTCAAATAAAATAAAGCTTTTTGGACAAATAAAACTCCAGTACTCACCTGTGTCTTATAGCCACAATATTTAATGCTTAGAATTTCTTTGTGCCTATCCGCAAGTGACATCTGCCACTCATTCCTATATTTAAATAATATAGAATTAATCCACACTTGTCCATGTTAACTATCAACAGCCTCTTTGTGGAAATTATTGCAATAATTATCTCGTGGTCACAAGAAAATAATGAGTGGCCCTGAGAAACTTTTTTATCCAATGTCATCAGACGGACTCCATATTTTTCTGGGTAATAAATGTTAGAATAATACAAATTAGAGATTAGATGCAGTTTAGAAAACCTTCTTATTTCTGCTAAACTAGGGCATTTACTTTATGAAGCAAAAACTATAATTTATCTGACAACATAAGATCATTACAGTATTGTGGTAATTTCACCCAACACAATACCACCTCAGCAGTAGTCTGTTGCTGTTTTCACACTATAAGAGCTGAATAAAAGCTGTCAACAAACTGCTGCGTCCCAAAAAGTAAAAAACAAATCAAATTTGAACTGAGGACATTAGCATATCCTGAGGGACAGGCTTAGATTTAGAGGTCATCTCCTATGAGTAAGACACCAATGTAATGTTTCACAGTAAAGTACTTTTAAGTGAGGCTTATAAGAGCCTAGTTTGTTTTCCAAGTCAGAGAGTTTGAGAGAGTGCTCCTTTCTAAATGCAATATGTAAAATAAAAGTTCAAACACCTTGGGATGGGATTTAACCAGGACGGAGCAGAGTAGAGCCCAATGCACAACCATGCACACAAGGAGGGGATCACAGGGAAAAGTTCAGCACCAATACTGACACAAACAGTGGAGCAAGGCCTGTATTAAAGTCAGGTTAGCAAAGATAACACTATCAGCACGATCCCCATGGGTACCAAATGCCGGGCCTTGCTGGCAAATAAAGCTACAGTGTCTTGACTCCTTGGCACATTAGCTCTGATTACAATGACCTTCATTATATCAGCTACCCTTATTACAACACATAGACGACGTCTCTCCCTTGGGCAAAGCACAGTGGGGGGAAGAGTACCGGAAAGCGGTGAGATTCACTTGTAACGACTGAACTATTAAGAATAAAGCTCTCATGTGCAATTATCACCTGTGAAAACACTTCCTATCGCTTCACTTAAAACAACTGGAGATGGATTATCGAATTTCACTTCAAGTACAATTATAGTATTTAGTCAAATAATGTATTTGTCTTGTTTTTATTATTTTAGATTTATTATATTTGTCTTGGGTCGCACCACACAGCAAAAAGGAATGGTTGTGCGTTTGTAAATTAGTGTCACCAAACTTGAGACAATTCCTCCTTCAAAGCAAGCATATATTCTTTTAACTTTTTCCAACTATTTTCTGAAACAAAGCAGCCCATCCCTATGTTACAATCCACAATCCACGTATGCCAAGTTACTATTTTTGGTGTGAAGGCTTAGAGTTTACTCTGTCACGCGGCAAACAGCTTTGGCTTTTTAAATGCTAACACAAGGAATGTAGAAGGAAACAACATCTTTACAGGAAAACACATCATTAGCTTCAAACAATCAAATCAACATTGCAGAACCAGTCGGTATAGTCAAGCTCTTGCCAGTCAGGAAATGACTGATTTTACTCAATTTATCTTTATGAAAAATAAAAAATATCCTCCTGCTCTGACAAAAAACTGAAGATTTTACATCTTCTGTGCAAACCTCTTTAAAATAATAAAATTTTGCAAAGTTTACAGTAATGCAAAGATCAATAAAATATCACTGACATGAACCACTATTACATTTTTTAGATTGATCACATTGATTTTAGTCTGCTAAGACTAGCTGTTAGGTTGTCAATCTGGTCAGAGTAAATTTTTTCTCAGACTGAGGCCAATCAAAAAGCTATCTACAGCAGGTAAGATATTACAAGTTCATAACCTGTCAACAGAACCCCATTTTAGAAGATTGGAACTATCATTTCAATGTGCAACAATGTTCAGCAAAAAATAAAAGGCTACACCCCTAAATTTGGAGGCTTATAGGGCCCCACTCTTAAAGTATTTTCTCTTCCTCAACCTAAGCATGAAGCCAAGTCCTGTTTAATATGTAACAATGTTGTTAACCTCAATTTCCTGCCTCATCTGCCCCTCCACAGGCTGCATTGTTAGCTTTAGCAAGCTCTTGGCAAACATTAGCTCGGTGGTGGTGTGTCTCATTCACTCTGACCACCCCGCAGACACGGGGGTTTCTCTCCCACAGCCCTGCTCATCCCTCCTTCAGCCCCCTGCAGCGCCTCTCACCCTTCCCTTTTTGCCAGCAGGTGACTCAGAATAACAGATGTTGGCCTAAGAGAGATGCCTCATTGCATTCACTTAGGGCTGCCAACGCACCTAACACAAGATGTGCCAAACCATGGGGGGTTCTGAGAAACCCCCCCTTTAGTCAGCGGGAGGGACGGATGTTTTTATTTCTGCTGAAATATGAAAAGAAGAAGAAATTCAACCCTTTAAATCAGCTTCTTTTGGATTAGGAACAAATTGAGGTGGGCCTCAATATTAGGTTGAAAATATAAACTCCAGTCCGAGACACCATGAGACACCCGTATCAGTTTCCACCGTTCAATCACACATCGTTCAAAGTCTGATTCCTGAAAACTGAAGGACACAAACGAGACGTAGCCAAGAGTGCATTTAAGAGAATCAGAGTTTAAGCCATGTTGATCCCCGATGACAGCATGTAAAAAAAAGCAAATAAAATTGTAACATAATTATAGATTTATAATGAGCCACTGCACCACTGCCAAAAACAAGTCCCATACCAAGCCAAACAGGCACCTGCTGAATGCTCTCTGTTCCTGGGTTTTCATAGCTTAATTAATCTATGCCTTGGGGTATCATGACTCGTACGTGCTGCTTGCGTGTATGTTTTGAGACAATTAAGTTGCTCCGAGAACCAGAGGTGCAACTTCAACACGGAGCAGAGACACCAACACTACGCCATCACATGACACATTTTCTGTGAAAGTAATCTCAATTACCAAATCATTTCTTCAACCCTGCAGAAAACACAAAAATATTGGCAAATGTGTGAAATGCTCTTTTACATAGCTGACTCACAAATTGATCAGACAGAGAGGAAACCCAGTTTCAATTAAAAATGTATTTTTTCTAATACATTATAGGCTCACAAATATAAGAGTAAGTCTTACCTTCTTGTTGAGCAATCTGCACTGAAGCTCGATCCAGCTGAAGCTCACTCTACTGCCATCTGATTTCTGTAGATAAACATAAAACATCTGTTTACTGTCACACTAGGTTTCTTTGAAATGAGAGATTTAAAAAAAAAATCACCAGATTGCACCAAACATCAGTTTGACAGTGAAAGAACTGATCTTCAAAGCACAAAGTCAGTCACACCAAGTCAATATCAGTGAACAACACAAATGACACCAAATGTGAGGTTTATGCCAAATCTTATAGCGTTGCAAAACCGTTGGAAATTCTTTCCTGCTTTGACTGGAATCAAAAAAAAGTATTAAAATCTTGTTCATGCAAGAACAGTTTTGAACATGTTTTTTGTCTGAGGGTGCATATCAAGATTCTTTGAACTACTTATCAAACAAAGTCAGAGTCTTAAGCTAAAAAAAGTAAAGGATGAACTGACTGAACTTATTTGTAATTGTAGAAAGAGTTCATCCTTTACTTCTTCTGGCTTCCAAGCACTGTTGTGCTATTAGTAAATTCTTATGGTACTCATAATGAAAACTACTTCTCCCATAGTTGCCGTCCTGCTTGAGATGAAAATTGTTGGTAAAAAAAATCTGAAATGCTGCAGAAAGAGTTCAAATCTGGTACCAGTTTGCTATTTTAAAAGATGACTGTGCGTTGTGTTTGTATGTTTACTGACAAATCTAGATGAGTATGGTTATAAAGTATTGATGTGATATATAGTGGCAATAACTGGTGACCAAAACGAATTAGGACAAAAGTATGGAGATCTCTTAAACTCTAATTAGCAGTTCGAATGAGCCTGATAACAAAAGAGAAAAGGTATTTAATGCAATAATTATTACTATTGCTAATTACGTTTCCAATTATGTCACTAATGAGAACAGCTTAATTAACAGCATGCTGGATAAATAAGAGTTTAGCTTCCCACCAGTTGTGATGTGGTTACGATATGAAGGGCACGTCTTACGACCACAAACAGAAAAGAAAGAACGGTCAACTTTGACACCAGCCTATTGTCGCTTTCATTTAATGAGATGTAATTTACAATAGCATAAGGATGTAGCTATAGCTTTTGTGCTGTGCTACGCTTCATATATTATCAACTAAAATGAAACCCAGTCGTAATAAGAGCCTCTGAGAACTGCATTCTTTAAACAGTGCATTGCAGATGCACCGTTTAAAGTTTAAAGACGTTTCAGCCAACAGCAAGCTGCCTAAAGCTGCTTTTTTATATAGATTTCCAAAAGTAAAGTGCCAAACTCTATCTGAAATTTTAGAACTTCTATGTTCTCAGTGCATATAATAAAGAGACAGTCAGGAGGATAAGACACTCAGACTGAATTGTTTAAATTCTGTTAATCTACTTGGTTTATTATGATGTATTTACATAACACCTCAAAATGGCACACCTTACTATTGTCACTTAATCTGGTCATCAACAAAAATCCACTCAAGGGCCACAATTTGCTCAATCAAAGAGTGCAGGAGCCAGCTTCTGATGACCCATCTGTTATTATGAACAGTTTGTTTTATTTATTCAGAATTCTATTATTACACATAGATGATATTTTCCATGCAATCTTATTTGTCAAAAATATGAAATTATGTTATTTTTAGTTTGTTTCTTTGGGAAATTTTGATTGTGCTTTTACTTGTAAATCAACGCACGTTTTGGGGGAAAATCTGGTAAATGCTAAGTCATATAATAAAGTGCAGTGGATAAAAATACCTAACAAGAGTTGTAATTTTGGCAACACTGATGTCTGAAGAAAAGTAACCAGAAAGCAGAGATTTGTGGGGGGAAATGAGTTTGCATTACTTTATCTTGCAGGTAGATACATTAGGCATAAATCCAGAAAAAATACTTCAACATCTGCAACAAAAGCTGTGTACCCTTGGTCTAACTGCAAAACAACTTTATAAAACTTCAAATCGCAAGATAAGCATGGATTCTAACACAGGTTTTCCATATTTCAGTACTTTTCAAATCCTACTGAGCAGGGTCCCAGTTGGGTCTGATGACATGCTGTGAGAAAAACAACGGATCACTGTGTTGAACAGTGATTCACTTATACATAACCTGTAAACCTTGTTGGCTCGAAGGAAAATGTTCAGGGGCTGATTGTGGCCCACAGGCCAGCCCTTGATAATCATTACTTTAAATAATTATGACAAATCCTGTCTTTGTTTAAATTGAGAGGCTAATAAATTCTGGGATATTTCAAAACCACATTTTAAGTCACTTGTCAAAAACCTGTTGTCTCACACCCAGAAGTCTCAAAATGCTGTTGAAATTCCTCACATTCCTTCAGGGCGTACCTCCAACTTCTGGGAGAGGGGAAGTGTTGCAGGGAGCCGTGTTTGAGTGCCAAGTAATGGAACAATGGATTAGTGTCATATCTTCCACATGGCTGCCTCCTAATCCTACCATCTGAGGTAAATACAGGACCAGGTGAGGCAACTGTCTGAGACACATCTGGAACACAGAGGGATCTCCTCCTCGACGCCCAGAGGACCGCAGTTTCCGACGGGCGTGGAACTTCTCTGTGGACTTAAGTAACAGTGGAGCATCTCTGACAAATGTAACAGATTTAATAAACACAATACTAAAACAACTAACAGTTTTTTCCGAGTTGGATTGTTGGGGAGATTATTACAGAAAAATGTGTGCTAAATTGGCAGAATTTACCAGAGGAAATATAATTCAGAGCATTTACCACATATTTAACATTCAATCTTAAAGTGCGCAGACAAGGAATCTTAAAAATTGTCTACGTTCTTTTTTTATTATTTGAGTTTACATGTTTATGCTTGTCTTACTTAAAACCAAGTTTATTTTATGGTCAGACCTTGAACATCTGTTTCAACTCTGACTTTATGTGTTTTTAAATGGAAGGAAAAGTTGATACGTGTGTGTGTGTGTGTGTGTGTGTGTGTGTGTGTGTGTGTGTGTGTGTGTGTGTGTGTGTGTGTGTGTGTGT
>JAVKLF010000152.1:13525221-13546773 GCA_034783495.1 Millerichthys robustus | reverse complement strand
TGTGTGTGTGTGTGTGTGTGTGTGTGTGTGTGTGTGTGTGTGTGTGTGTGTGTGTGTGTGTGTGTGTGTGTGCTGGTTCTATACAGTAAAGAGAGAAATGAAGGGGGGGTTATATTGGACTGGGTGTAATCAGAGTGTCATAGCTTCACAGCTGGGGGAAACTTGGTGGTGAAGCAGGAAGCAGCACGGCCCGATGCACACTTTTATTTTAGACCTGAACCTAATCGTTGAGATAAATTGCGATCGATAGCAAAAGATGAAAACGGATTGCTTGACACCCTAATAAACAATGTTTAAATTGAATGACTTTTCTTGCACAGATGTGGAAGAAAATAATCTTTAAGTGCATGTTTTTAGTAACATCACGATTCAAGATGCTAACTCATGTTCCGAGCTCTAACTGCAGACACAATCTTAAAGTTGGCTCCAAATGGCAAACCTATAAATTGTCTGTTAGCAAAACATCTTGAGAACCACCACATAGAGATTTCAACAAAACTTTCATGGAACAATCATTGGATGTACATCTACAACTGATTAACCTTTGAAGTCAACCCAATTCAAGATGGCCACCACAGCCAACAGATTTTTGACATCACAAAAATTTTTTATAATTCAGTCAATTTTTTAGACTCTACACTCAAATGTGGTGTGGCTGTAGCTGAGACTCGTGTACAGTATAATACATACTCATTGTGAAAGATCTTTGCTTAAAACTCTAACATTTATTGTCAGCATCAACCCTGTTTGTATGTAAAATATTTAATGAACCACAGGATGGAGTTTTATAAAAGTAGATGTACATTTACAACTGATTACATTGTGGAGACAAACAATTCAAAATGGCTGCCACTAACCCTTAAAAACACATATGTGGTTGTAACTCAGTACATTTTACAGATATTGACCTAAAGTTTGATGTGGATGTGTCATATGGAAACAATACATGAGATTGAAGACAACAGTATTTTCAAGGTTTCACTGAAAAGGCTTGAACCCTGTCACTGCTGAACATAAAAATGATCTTAGTCCAAAACTCTTGTTTGAATGGAGGCAGGCGACATGCCTCTCTTCAAAGAATGTAAGGCCATTCATTTAGAAATGTTTATTTCAGTATTACATTTTTGCAGTTTTATTTTTCTTGACATGTAGGTACATTTTTTGTTTACAATCTTGCTGTTTCTCTGGTTCAAACCAGGTTGTAAAATAAGGTCAATTAAACTTTATATGGATAACAAAATGAAAAGTTCATTTTGAATGCTCTGTCTTGTTTTATATGATGGGGCTTGAAATAAATAATGAGCATGCTTGTTTTGCCTCATGTTTCTCTCTGTGTTGGCCTTGTTCAAGGGCAGGTGGTCTGCCCAGGTTGGACCTCTTCTTTTCCCCTTAAAGGCTTCAGCCCCCATGAAACTCTGTATGGAAAATGAATGAAGATGGGGCAAAATAAATCTTTACTATTCTCTAGAAAATGATCAAAAGAATTAAATGCCACCTAGGTGTTGTGCTTCGAATCCACTGAGCGAGATGATTAGGAAGTGTGAGCATCTCTGTAAAAGTTTGCTGGTCTTCAATGAGAACAACTCTTGCAGGCAATTAATCTGGAAAGACCTGCAAGGTATTTTCAAAAACTAAGAGTTTATCATTTGACAATGAGTTTATTTGCAGGAAGGTCACCTAATCAGCCTGACACCTGAAAAGTCTTCCTTAACGCTGTAAGTGATGTGTCTGTCTTGAAAGTTGAGGGATTTTCTTTTTTGCTGAACAGCAAGTGTTCAGTTTCCTGCTCAGATCAGTCAGCATTAAATCAGGTGCAGTGATACCTCAGAGTGGAGGGTGAAAGGGGGCGGAGGGGCAGGGGAAGGTCACAGGAAGTTGGCGCAACAACGGCGCTGAAGCTGACTCTGTCAGCCAGGTAGAATGACTTAAACTGTCGATGGTTTCGCTTCGTAAAGATCTGTTGGGTTAGAAATCGAAGATCCTGATCTTTAAAAATGTTACAAATAATCATTTATTTTCTGTACCCGTTTTGCCCTTTTTAAGGTCAGCAGGAGGGGTTGGGTGGGGGGTGGGTCCCCTGCATTCTGGAAAAAAGTTGTTGTTTTTAAAGTTATGATCATATTAATAACTAGGAAGTAGTTTTGTTGGTGCAAAGAGGGGCTTTTGTGAATGATCTTTTCTTTTTTTACTTTTTACTTAATATATAGGCCTACTGTAATATATATACATATTGTACATATTTTTTATATTTATATATTTTTTCTAACATAATTAAAACAAATTTAGAGGCTTGTGCAATTATGAAATAAATACGAATATTCACTTTGCTTCAGCTGAGCTACATTTTCTTCTCTTCCAGCAGCTTTTCGTTGGATCACACATGTACTGGAGCCAATATAGATTTACAAATGCGCTGATATAAACTGAGAACGACAAAGAAAGCACCAGTCACTGATCTGACAATTGCTCAGTGCTTTTGGCCATCCACCCAGCGTTTGAACTCCGTCTTGTGAACTGAGAGCGCCTTCCTTCACTGGAACGAGATGTGGCAACACCACATGACATCCCTCAATTCACTGACTTTTTACAATTACACTGCGGCCTGCTTCAATTACGCGAGCCAAAAAAAAAGGAGCCCTAAAGCTTTTTGGCCTAATTTGTCTTGTTGGGGGTCTCAGCTCAGTCCCCTGCATCCAAGTAACACACCGTGCGCTTTTTACTTAGCGCCCCACCCTCCTACCCCAACACATTCAGCCCAAGCCCTCAATTGCTTGTTTAACTTGACACGTAATTACTGTGAAAATATTTGTGTATTTTGTACGAGTGCCACAGACTGCATTGCAACCGACTGCCAAGTCCTCGCAGCTCCCTCTGCAGCTATCGCAGCCAGAATCCCTGATTAAAACAAGATGCTTTCATTAGAGCCAGCTTTGGAAGAAATCACTCCCAGAGATGGGCCTCTCCCTGCCAAAACCCCGCTGCAGTCGTGTTTGCCATGTGTGGCAAAGCTGACATGCTTGTAGCAAAAAAAAAAAAGTAGAAGAAGAAAAAAAGCTAATTTTTGGTTCAAACCCAAATGTGCTACTGAATCAAGGCTCCTCCATCAAAGTGGCGCTCTGAGAGCCCACAGAGGAACTCTGGTGAACATGAAACACTGCTCTTAAAACTAAAAGACTTATTATTACTGTAAAACCCCGTAGAGGTTGAAGTCATAGCTATAATTTTTTCCTCACAGAACCCTTTAATTTAATACTTATTTAATAGATCTTCATATTCCGATTAGGGCAAATGTGCTTAAAATGAGTAGCTACTTTTAAACTTGTTTTAATAATGTTCTTTGGTTCTTGCCTGAGTTAATGGTATTTAGGATTTATTTGGGATTTTCCAAGCTGTCTTTTCTCATAAATTACATTTTTATTGTTGAATTTATTTTTTTACATAGTAAAGGGAAGATTTATATTTTTGGTAGTGGGGTTCTGTGGAAAGTTAATGAATGTCTTGTCCTCTTTGTAGGATGTGTCACCATTCCCTGCATGAACCAAGTGTGTCCAAATGTCAAACATTAGAATTAAACTTTATTTTTCCAAACGGAGGCATTTCAAAGAGTCATCTACAACAGGTAAGATATTCTTTTGATCGTAGGTTTTCTACAGGTCCCAACATCAAATCTATCTGAACCAAAAGCTCAAACATGCAAATGAGTCATTTCAGATTTTTTTTTTATCATTTATTCTCTAACATCTTATTGTGAACAATTTAACTTTAACTCTCAAGAAGAATTTTTTCAAAAGTCTAATAAATGTGCTAAAAGTTCGCCACATTGATCAGAACAAACATATTTCATACAACAGATCAAAATTCTTAAATTGTCACTTTAATTTTACTTTATGTTTTTTGACAACCCAGGATAAAAAGCTTTGAGTTTGTAACACATCTCTAACTTTGCTGTGTTGTAGGCTTTAACTCGCACATATCTTGCAAATAAGCACTTGTTTGAGAGAGGTGACTGCGGCAAATGAAATGTTCTCTGACAAGCGGTGAAGTCACTCTCAGGAGGCAGTGACAGGACGTCTGAAGAGTCTAAGCTCCTGTTGACCCGTCAGCTTTGACTCACCGGCGAGCGAGCCCGAATCATCAAATTCTGAGGAGTTCACTTGTGCTCTGCCCTGACATCTGTCACACAACTTGAGACCTTCGTTTCTGCCTCAGTTTTTGCCCATTTGTTAACGTCTGAACAAAACCTAGACATAAAGCGGAACAAACCGAGAGAAACCGAAACATATGGCGATAGGTCCCAGCAGCCAGATAAGTCCAACACGCCACTTCAGTCAGTGCTGGGGGGCCACTTTCATGTAAATTGGAACCTCATTCACAATATCCAAAGCAAATTATCTTCATTAGATTTCCAAAACCACACTTCTGATTCCTCAAGCTGTGAATGATAATGAAGTTGTCTGGTTAATGAAGATGCAGGCTTCCACAATCATGATCATCGTCTATATAACCTTATGAATATTTAAGAATCTTAATTCTGTATACAGTATAATTGAACACCAAAGCTTGGCATCTCTGTAGACTCTACAAAAATAAAGTATGGAGGAAACAGACTTAGCTATATTTTTATTAATCACTGAGATTAATTAGCTGGTGACAATCTAGGATGTTACATGATCAACGGGGAACTGCGAAAGGGAAAGGTGAAAAAGAAGAGTACATTCTAGTGGAAATTCATGTGAGAATTTTTACAGACGTTCACTTCTATAGTTTACAATTGTGGTTTATGGATGTAATTTTGAAATATTTTTTGTTTGAAATGACACAAAGATGAATTTTGAGGACACTATTTGCTTGTGTGTCATTTAAACAAGCTGTTATTTTAGGCTCAAGTAAAGAAATGGTCTTTTTTGTGGGTGAGTCATAGCTGAGAGCTGCACGGAGTAAATAAACCTGGCAATATTGTGATCTGAGCCACGGCACCTGTTCAAGGAGCCGCATTGGGACCAAACCGAAGTGGATTCCAGTCTCACAGTGGAAATCCTCAGTCAAATAAAACAAAGTGGGGCTCCATTGATGCTCTGTCTTGTTTTATATGATGGCTTGAAATAAATGAATTTTAAATGGAACCTTGGCAGAGACTCGTGCTATTGATCGATTGAAGCAGGAGCTGAAGTTTAAGGGCACAGCTTTCCTGGGGCTGGGGCTGTAACTGGAGTAATGAAATTGATTAGGCCAAGGAAGGGTGACAAGCCAGTAGAGTCAAGCCCTTGATGTAAGGAAACAAGAGTGCCATCTAATTGGGGTGTAATATGGGTCTTTAGAGGACATTAAGTACACAAGTGGCGGAAGGAACGCCACTTTCCTGGATGGAGCCAAGGTGATGTTGCACCAGTAAAATTAATTGGTAATTATTCACTCCGATGATAGGATTATGAGAGTCAAAATTGAGAGTCCAGCCAAGGGTCATTTAGTAACCAAAATGCAGTTGCAGCTTCTGTTTCAACTGTTTTAAGTATTTTTTGCGGTGAAAATGTCGACTGGTGATAAATATCAAGTGTCATTTTTTTAGCAGTGTGGTGTATCTGTATGTTTTTCTTTTCCTTACTGACTTGTGCAAAGTTCCCAAAGTTTATTTTTAAAAAAAATCTTTCCTTGTTCTACTGCTGTAAATCAGTTCACAGAAGCTTGAAACTGTTGGTTTCTCGCAGATAAACTTAAATTTTTATACTGAATGGGCAAATAACTTTAGATACATTTTCATAATATCTTTAGATTTTCAATTATGTAAAGATGTGTAAAATAATTAAGAGAGTTAGAATTTTCCAAAGCCATTGTTTTCCACTGGTCCCTGTCTCTGTTTTTCCTCTCACACCTGTTGTTCAACGGCAGACACCCAGCTGCATACATTCAGTAATCACTTTTTCACACACTTCCTCAGTTCCTGCAGTCGCTGTCAGATTCTTGTTGTTTGTGCCTGCTCTGTTTGCTCTTTGAGTTCATTCAGAGTTCTGTTTTTCCTCGTCAGTTATTGTAATAAATCTTTTGGGTTACATCACACCTGCGGCTATCTGCCTTCTTGGATCCAACACACCGTCCAAATATGACAAGAACTGTGAAAATTCAGCACCAGTCTGAAAAAGAATGTTTGAAATGATTTAGGTGGTTTTTACTTTTAAGTCTGTTTATTTAAATGCAGTCAGTTTAATTTGACTTGTCAGTTTTATATTTATTAAAATTTTGTCTACATTTAGGATATCCAACACATTCCAAAACCTGCTGCAATTACAATCCTTTCATTCATTTGTATCAATTTGTATTGTTACCTTTTCTCTATTTAACAGACACAAAGATTGGACATTTCAATATTTTAAAGCAGTGGTTCCAAACGTTTTATATCTTCAGTCTCACAGAAAAATTGTAGAAGAAACTTTGGTTTGCAAACATAGCAACTGGACCAAATAAATAAGGACATAATGAGAGCAGCTACCCATAGACTCATTTTATCAGAAATATTTGTAAATTTGTTGAAGTTTCTGGAAATAATTTCAAGATCCCAAACTTGACACTTTAAGTCTCATAGTTTCCAACCCTTACTTTGAAGACCACTGTTGTAGATGAGGTATTAAGCCATAAAACACAAAGACGGATGCATTTCAAAAGCAAAACTGTAGTATTCTTTAGTGCAGGTGATGAAACAAAACCATTTGTTATCTTTAAAGCTCCAGGGTCCTTTAAACCCTCTGTAACCTCAAATAAATGTGGGATCCAAATAAAAAATTCTTGGTTTAGAAATGTCATAGAAATGTCGTCATACCTTTTAAATTAAAGGTGGTTCAAACTTTAGGTCTGAACACTTAAAGATTTTTTTAATGGAAATAAAAACAAATAATTTCTCCTAGGTTTGTCTGTTTAGAACTCCAGACTGTAACTCCATCTGGGATCATGGCAAGTGCACTGTCCCCCTGCCAGATGAGGCCCTGTCCAGTACAGGGGCATTTATCTCCTTGCCTGAACTGTCTCACTCAACTGGATGGCCAGAAGTTACGGTGCATTACAAGCACTTAGCGTAGTGATATCAAGGTTCACCTCCGATTTTCAATCTCAGGCCAGAATAGTGGGCTGGGAGGCCATCATTAAAAAGCCATTACATGCCCATATTTCATATACTAGTCTCTGCTGTGTTTCAAGGTGTTAAAAGCTCAATGTATATTTCCTCTATATTTAAGCAGCAGGACAACGGAGCAGCATATAGCTTCTCACTAGCAGCCATTGACCTTGGCCTAGCCAGCCTTCATTAGCTTTTAGACACTTATCAGTCATAACTGGGTTTGTCCTCTCCGCAACGTTTCCTCCTTCACTTCACTTAGGCTGGAAAATAATGGCTGGAATCCATTTATCTGCCATTTCCAACAAGTGCGCGACATTAACAAATTATCTATTTTTCACTAAGTATGGCCAAGGTACCCTTTAAAGGATTCCTCCAGTCTGCTGGCCAAGGTCAGACCTTTTTAGAAAATGTCTTTTTTCTCGCTTTCTACCAGAGCTTTTTTTTCCCCTCCCAACCCATCTTTAAATATTCATTCTGTTTTTGCGTGCTGGGCTGAGATTTTATGAGCGCCATCAGCCGTATTTCTCCAAACACACATCTTTATTTGTTTTTGAATATTTATGCTCCACTCTGACTTTATAACTCACATCCTAGGAAAACATTGATCCAAGAGGCAAATGAATCTAATTAGGACCTCTTTCTTCTGTGCTGAATATTGACTCGTTTGAAAGATGCCTCTCCATTCCAAGCAAATGTCTCTGGAATGCAAAGTCCCAATCTCTTCAAGGAAAACTTCTGAACGCTGATGAGATATTTAAGTCCATAAATGCTGTCCTGCTCAGATCTACAGTGGCGCCTTGATAATGTATTGCATTAATTGCAGGATGTCATCAGTGACTAATTTCCAGTTTTCTGAGACTCCTGGGCATCGTCATATTTTTTTCTGGCTTTTATTCTTCTTCTTGAATTTTATGCCCGGACATCAAATTACCTAAACATCCTGTCTTAAAGGGATAAGATATTCAACTCTTTTGAATAGAAGTACAAAGGAAAGGTAACGGGCAATTAATGCATCACCTTTAATACCTTTTTTGAAATAAAACTCAGTGTTCAACAGAGCTTCATTTGGACCAGATGGATGAGCTAACAGCTAGCTTGTACAAACTGAAGCACAAGTTTTCTAAAAACATTTGTAATTTCTAACAAAAATATTGCTGCAATCATACCATTGTTTCATGAAATATATTCATCCACACAAAGATAACAAAAACAATCCAAAACCCCGGCAGTAGCCAGGCCAGGTCTGGATGTAATAATGTAGGCTACAGCTGCGGACGCTCAGTGCCACTCAGACGCTTCAAGACTGGCCTGGCTGAGGTCACTTTAGGGTCACAAACTGGAACTAGACCCGTTCATACTTTAGAAGTATGCAAATAAAAGCTTCTTTGTCTACTTTTTGATTATTGTTCTTCAGCCTTGTCTGGTAATAGAAGTAATACAGTAAACAAAGGTTTTGCTGCAGTTGAGCAGATATATTCTGTAACATCTGTGGCACAAACAAAACATGAACTCTGTCAGAGTTGTTGGTTTGTTTGACTCTCCAGGGCAAGCTTTGACGTAGAGATGTAGTAAAGTGCTGCATAAATGTGTGTGTGGATGTGTAAATGAGGGACCAGATACTGGAATTACTGGAAGTGCTACAGCTAGCTGTTGCTCCCACTGTTTAGTATGTAAATAACAATGTTGTTTAAAATTTAGATCAATGTAAAGGCTTAAAAATGGCATTCATGTGAACTGCTATGAGATTTTTGAGACAGGAGTTTTTTGCAGATAGCAGTAATTCACTTAGTAGCTCAGACTACCTCACTAATTTAGCAGACCATAATAAAATTATTGCCAAACTGAGGTGATTTAAAGATCTATCTACAAAAAGTAACATGTCAATTGTACATAACCTTTCCCAAAAACTCCACTTCCAGACATCTAAACTATCCCTTTAAACATTTTGTCTTAACTGAAAGACAGTGTGTAATCTCTGCAAGGCAAACTTGCACATTTAAAGACTAGACTTGTCAGACCGGTCAGCAAGGACACGGTGAGACGTGATGCTGTACCATTAGTCAAGAATCATCTCAGCTGAGAAGAATCTTTGTTCTTGACACAGAAAACTTGTGCTCCATCTCGATCGGTGAGGAAATGGGGCCTGGCGAAGTGTGTGTCGACTCGCATTTGTCTTGAGCTGCTCTCCCAAGGCACCAGCGCTTGTTCACAGCATTACGACGTCGACTTTTGATGTAAAGCCTCTGCATTTTGCCATTTCACACAAACCCCGATTCTAAAATATTCTGTCGTATTCCATGTAGTTGATTCCTATTTAAAACGGTCATGATTATTTTATTTTGTTACATTAATGGAAGCACATTTGGGCTGGGAGGAGGGTGGTTGTGAGGTATTTGCAATTCTTATTTCCCTGCATGATTACATTAAGAGTATGTTCTGTCATAATTGATTAATGTATCATGTTTTTCTTAAAACTGGATTAAAATATGAAAAGAGACAGAAATTATTCCATTACAAAGAATGATCAATTTTTAATCATCCACTCAGGAAAAAAGAAAAAAAAGAAAAACTTGGGCTGCTGAGAGGAGCACAGATCACGACTCTGCAACATTTTGTTCCAAGGTTTATTTTATGGTTTTTAACAGTTAAAGGCTTTATGTTTAAGTTTTTTATATGAAACGTGACCAGAGAAAAAAAAACTGACATTTATACCAGGTGCCTCTCTTTTTACAACAGTTTATGGCAAATTAAAGTGCCTTGAAATAAGCATGCTTTGGTGGAACAAACCTGTTTTCTAAAGAAATCCATTTTGCAGACATCTTTACAATTTTACAGCTCCAGACAGAAAATGAAATGAAATGCCTTAAATTTGAAGGAATGTCTATGAATAAAATTGTAAATAAAAAAGAAATACAGACCTACACGTTGTGAAAAGTATTTAAACAGGGCAGAAAGTAAATCATTCAACGTTCCCTTTGATGTGTTTACTGTGGCCTGTCCCAAAATATATTTTTATGAAATGTTTTTCCTCTCATGGAGCCACTCTGGAAGACATGTGTCATACATATGAAAAAAAAAAACCTTGCATTCAGTAAAATAATTACTATAAATATTGCAGAGTTACGATTCTCTTTAGCCAGTTTCAAAAGCTTTTTTTTAAACAGAGTACATATATGTGGTTATAAATACGGGCATCCAATCCCACTTTCAGCCATTTAGCCTGACCATGGGTGACTATGAATTAAAAAGAGGGGCCTTTATGTGCGACCCTGCAGCACAAAAGGCTACATCCATAACTTATAGAGACAGCGAGGCCATTAGCCGCCACTGGCAGGCCACCTTTACATAATATGGAGTGGGTGAACTAATCACTGAGCTGAGGAGTCAAACTGCTGTGGGTCTGCTCTGTCTACGTGGAGCTAAAAATGATGGGTTCCAGAAATAATGAAAATCTTTTTTTTTTTTTTTTTGGAAGAGCAATTTTTTAAAAAATCTTCTCCTTTTGCGCCACTTAGAACAATAGTTAAAGTGTGTTAACTTTTAGCATATGAGAATAATTGACCATTTTTTGTTTTGTTTTTTTAATAGATGGAAACAGATCAAATCCATATGGCTCTCCAAATGCAGAGACAAATCAAAATGTCTCTGAAAAGCCAATTATTATTGCTGAAGTTGTGCTTTCTCTGAGGGTGAATAAAGACAACAAAGAGTGGCTGCTGAACCAGAACCACATGGACGGGGGTGATGATACTCAGAGAAAAATAAAATCCAACAACAAACTATTAGCAGTTGTCAAAACAGAGTGTAAATCCCATATGAGCTGCACATTGTCCCAGTGTAATGATTCTGACTTTAACACTTTACTTACTATTAATTCTCAGTGCTTTAAATGCACCTGAGATAAATACTTTCAGATTTCTCTTCATTTACTTTTTAACTTCAACGTCCATCTTGTGTTTTAACAAATAACGCCACTATAAAAAGCAATGGCTTTAAGCAAGAATGAATTGTTTTAATATTCCTTTGTTGTGTCTAACCTTTCAAACAAAGTGAAACACAAGTGCCTTTGATTGTGCTCATCTAAAACAGTTAAACTCACTATAAAGTTGCTAGTTCTGCAGAAAATCGGGTAAACGATATTGTGTATCCTCCTTAAAAAGGATTTGCAAACCATTTGGTCTAACTGCTCTTCATATTACCTTAATGTCTCCCAAAAGGCCAAAGCCAGGAATGAATTATTGATAGCCATCATATGGATTGCACGCTGTGGCTCCACATGCCTATTAGAGGGTTTTGTTCATTCATTTACGCTAGCTTGGACTGCTGCCTCGAACAGGCGAATCACTCCTCTTCTTTTACTTTTATCCATTAACTGTTAAAAAAAATAACTGACTTCGGGCAGGTCACTTGGTCTCCAATAGAGAGTGAAAACTTAACATTGCCAAAAGGATCAGTTTGCATGTTCTGTGGTGTGCCAGGGCTGTAATTTGACTGCCTGTAATTTGACCTTTAACATCTCTGGTTAACCTGCAGACAACCTGAGACAACCATGTTTGGGCTAAACAATAGCTGGAATGCTAATCGCAAAGTTAAAAAAAATAAAAAAAGAAGAAGCAATCTAATTGTGCTGATTCTCCTGGGAACTAATATTGGACTATCTTATAAAAGGCCCCACAGTATCCCAGCGGTGATTTATTGCTGAATTCCAGTCATTTTCAATACATTATAGTTTCCAAATCGTGTTTAAATTGAGTGTAGAGGAGAAAAAGCCATTAGGAGATGCAGAAATGAAGATTATATTTAAATATTCATGCAGCCAGTACCTTATTATTGAATCTGTACACTAACAAAATCAATATTAAGTGCAGCTTGACATAAATTTATTTATGAATTTCGACTTTCTAAGTACTTGTGTTTTTTCACTTAAAAAAGGATGAGTATAATGCCGTAATGATATCAAAACAGAGTGTCAGGGTGCATTAGTCTGGGAGTTTATGAACCCGCACATAAAAACTCAGAAGCGTCCCTGCAGAAGTGCTTGCTAGGCAGAAATGTCGCTTTTTACAAACATCAGTCATTTTACAGGCCTGTGTTGCAGAGCGCTCCTCGGCTGTGGGTGATAGTTAGAGAAAGATGCAGTCATCTTGTTTGTCCTAAATGAGATCTTTGCAGTAAGCCGACTTGTATTAGGGCCTGCGAGTGGGACTGTGTAACATTTAATTATAATGGATGTCTCTCGTCGTGCCTAACCTGTCCCCCTAACTCCTTCTTGTTTCCAGGCCATGTCTTTGTTTAGACAACAGCCCAATGTGACACTTCTGACATGAGGACGCTCCGGTTCAGAGGATTTAGTTGCTGCATGAGCCTTAATACAGCAGCATAAAAATAACGTGATTGAATGTCCCTAGCTGAAAGCCTCAAGGATAATTATAAATGTTCTACTGGTGATAAACCATCACTGGAGTTTTTTTTTATATTTCATTCAACCACTGACAAGAAAACAATTGCAACAATTTTACTTCATTTCATATGTTTAATACCCACAATCCAGCTCAAATATCATCCGTTTTCAAGTGTTCTCAAAACAGTTTTTCATTCTCCTGTTTTTATAGAAATGTGAGCAAAGTTAAAAGGCTCTTTATTGGAGTAGTCACATCTCTGGACGCAAGATGATGCCATAAAAGCAGGAAGGCATTGCAAAGCAAAGCATCAATCTGAACTAAGAGATGGGGGAAGCAATAAATCAGTGAATCATAGCCTTCCGCCCCGCCTTTAAAATCATTTGAACAGATTCAAAAACCCTGATTCCGCTCGAGTCTGTCTGTAAGCACCCTTATAAAGCCTTTATGTGCCTCAGACACGGAGGATAAAACTTCAAAAGCTCATTGAAAAACAGAAAAATGGCCATTGTTCCTGAGAATTGGATGCTTTCAACGTTAGGTGCAGGTATCAGCATCATAGGCCGGAGATGGAAGATCAAGGAAGTCATCCATCCAGAGCATTCCTCTAATACGTTTTAAAAACCCCTTTAGGTTTCACTTTCCTTAATGAGGTTTGTTCGTATCAAAGAGTTATAGGATTTCTGAGCGTTGTAATGTGTGTCCGTACTGTGATGATTACCTTATTTCTCTGTTTAGAAACATGTCTGCTGCTGGGTTTAAACTCAGAGGAAGCGGATGAAGATAGTCATCAACCGGTTCTTATCCGCCCTGTGAAATTATAAGATTATGGCAAAGTTTTGAACAGAATAACAACTACCTTATATCTTAGAATGACAAAGAAAAACACTATTACACTTGAAATCATTCATGAAATGGAAAAGAATGATAGAAATATATCAGTTCTTAATTCAGCTGATGAAACTGTTCAGTAGGCAAAGCTTAATTTAAATGGTTATTTTCTTGTTTACAGTACAACATAAATTAAACTTAGATTTTGATACACTACAAATATTGATATTTTCTTAAGAACATTGGAATATAGTCTTTATTTTTCTACAAAATGAACTGGACAGAGTGGGCTTTGGTTAATGGGTAAATCAAAGTCAAAATGAAGAAAACGAAGTTTTGGATTGGAGTGTGAGTTTTAAATAAATGAAGGGTTTATTTTTGGAACAAAACGGCTTTTTTAAAATAGAATTTTTTTTTAAATCACAAAAACAAACCAAAGAACGCATGCTCACATAATTATATTGTATTTTAAACATGATGCAAAATTTGTGCTGGCAATACAATATTTAATTATATGTTGCCATTATTTTACCAAACAAAAACCTTATATTTAGTCAATTGTGTTCAATCAGTACATAATTTTATTCCAAACATTTGCAGCTTGAAATCTAAAAATGCTGATAAAATTGGAAAAACGTATATGTGTTCATTAGTGCAAAAAAAAGACATAAGAGATCATTTGAACTTGTCAGGAAACAGAAAGTTGATTCCACACATTTCTCACAAAGAATTGGAACCATAACCTGCAAAGCTGCAATCAAATGCTGTTAAAACCAATTACAAATGCAGCGAGGATTTCTCCTTTTTAGATGGAATGTGACAAAAGTAAATGCACACTTGAAAGGAGAAAAAACACTACTTGAGCGCAAAAAGTGCTAGACTATTATTAAAAACCTGTGTGTTAAATGTGATGCTTTGACAAGAATTAATGTTATTCAATATTCCAAAGATCCCAGATGGGGAAAAAAGTATTTGATAATAAGGTATTAAACGTGTAGCTGGAGTAAAGAGTACAAACTGTTAATATACAGCTGTGGAGGCTTTATCAGTAGTAAAGTTTTATTGCTTTGAGGGAAAACTTGTTCTTTTCTCGGTTAGGTTCATTCATGTTTTTCTGCCTGAATGTCAGATTTAGACATTTGCTATGGAGAACGGCCGAGACGTTTTGAGTGATGGAGGTTTTTCTGGTGTTCTGGTAAAGTGTTTCTTTGATGCGTTTTCTATCCGTTTCAACTTCTCAGTCCTCTTCCATCCCTGTTCACCTACGAAAAGGAATCATAAAAACCATTCATGCTAAATGAAAAAGGGCACCATAAAGCTGCATTACACCAGAGTACACTTCTCCACACCTTCCATCCTTATCAATATCACACTTTGTCTCCTTGCATATCTCTCTTCTTCCTGGTCCTCTTGAAACAAAGCATAAAAGCTTTTAAAAAAAGGCACAATCTGTCATTCCCATAATGTAAGATAAAAGTCTTTAAAAGCAAAAGGACTGGCTTTTTTTCCTCCTTCTCTTCCTCCAGCCAGGAGCTTCTTGAGATTAGCAGCATAAAGAACTATATATTATTTGCAGAAGAGCTTAGTGAGCACAGTCTGAGACTATACATATAAGTCAATTTGTGTTAGAATTTCCATACATGCATTTTCTTGTTACTGTCAATATGCAAAAATGGTATTTACTAACAAATACTGCATAATGCACCAGAGACAGGGCATCAATAACTATATTTTAAGACTTAGGAGAAAGTGTAAAAAGGCAGAGCATAAAGAAGGGTCCCGTAGAGGTACAACACATTAAATAGGAAAACGTCAAAAATAAAAAAGATGGCTCTTTGCTCAGAAGACAGAAGTCATTTATCTATAAGGTGGAGGAGGAAATAAAGATCCTCCATGGCAGCTGTAGTGCATTTCATTTACTAACAAAGTCAGGTCATCTGTTTACAGACAACTGTCTTCCTGCTGCACGTCCTGCAGCCTCCATCTGAGACCGGAAGGGGAGGGGGGGAGGACAGGCAGAGGAGTACATTAATCTTAAAGAATTCCCTTTAAAGACAATAAATTGGCTTTTTGTAAATATTATTTGTGATGAAAAATCAGTTCTTCATAAGCAGTGTTTTTGTAAAACAACCCTGAACACAAACCCCCCTCGATACACACCTCTTCCCAGGCAGGTTGGTACACCACATAACACATGTTCTTCCGCTCAGAGCGGGGACGGCGCTGTGTAGATTTGTGATGCGGTGTTCTGTTGCTTCTGTTGCATTTTCTCCCACTGGTTTGACATTCAAGATCTCTCAATTATGTATGAACGGCAAGCAATATCCTTTACCATCAGGCCCCCGATGTAACATATTTCATTTTCAAGGACTGCGGAGCACAATCAGACCCTCTGTGTAATTACGACTTATTAAAAATGATTCCAAATTATCAGTAGATCTGTGGGCTGGTGTTTGGGTCCAAACAGAGGCCTGTTTTATGGTATTACTCCTCAATAACGTCCCATGGGTGAACGGTCTGTCACTAAAAAATCCCTGTTCTTAGATTGCGGAAATTAATTACAGGAAAATCACAGCCACTATTGAATTGATAGCCTCATATTGTGACAGGAAGCGTCTGTGGAATCAGTTGTAGCTCTGCAGATGTGATTGGCTTTTGGGAATAGCCATTATTGGAAAGATACCCTGAATGTCTTGTTGCAAAGCACTTTTGTGCCTAGTTTTCGCTCCCCGTACACAGGCTCACAATAAGAAAACACAGTTCAGCACAGAAAAGACATCTCAAACATCATGTTTACCCTTCACACAACACGGAGAAATTAAAAATGGATGAATGCCCCATCCATTATTTCAGCCTCCAAATGGCAAAATCTGTATAAAGCTCTGAGTATCCGTCTAGGTGAAAATAAATAAATCAAATATGCACTTCAGTGTTTCCTGCTCTTTTTTTCTTCCTTCCTGCAGATGATGGTGTGTTTGTGGAGGGCACAGCCTGCTCTTGAAAACATGATGAGCTTTCTAAACATGTATAAATAATCCAAGTGTTTTTTAATTAGCTTTCACATCTTTTCTGTTAATTTGGATGATTTTTGTCACTTTTCTCGGCCACATACACTGAATATTTAGACAACTCTCCTTTTTCCTCCCAGAACCATTGTCCCAAATGATTCCTCCCTATCTGAAGGATTTTAATTTGCGAACACGGCAGTGTCAGAAGTGATTTTGCCATAAAGTCACTAATTATATTCAACATCATTGCAATATGAGGGGGGGAATAAAACGTTAAAAATTTAGCATCACAAGACAAATGGAAAAATGCGTGCTGAAACAAGGAAAAGAAGCACTAACATTCACAGTTTTTCCATGAATAATACATGACTTTTTTTTTTCCTCTCACTGCTTTGCTGAGACTTGCCCTGACTGGCTCCAGTGTCACTCTCATCTTTGTCCCCTAAAAATATGTGTTTATGACTTTTCACATGCATCCTCACATAAAAGGAAAAGTTTACAGTATGAGGCATTGTTCTTCCATTAGCAGCAGAAGTAGGAAAACAATAGGAGGGGATAAAAAAAAAGCTTGCTGAGTTCTATTTAAACAAACAAGTACATGACAAAATCTGCGTACGGGTTTTTCTGCAATGAAGTGTTCAGAATGTAGAGCAGGGCTATTCGGCTTCTGCTGCAAATGGGCCATATGTGTAAATTACAGTGGATTTGAGGGCCACAGGAAATAATGATCACCCACCACTGAAAAATGACGACAAGCTATGTTTTTTTGCTCTGGTCTGGGTGTTTATGTGTCTGTCAGAAAAATATCAAGTGAACTGCTGGACAAAGATTTTTAAAACTTACTCAGGGAGTAATTACTGGTTGTACCTCTACAACTAATTACCTTTTGGAGTAAACCTGACTGATAGAGGTAGACCTTTTCCAGCGCCGTATGATGCTTAATGTATAGAAGTAGCTCTGACACATTTGTTTTTAGGGGTTGGGAAGTTTTCCACACAGATATGCAGCAACATTTGTTATAACATAACAACATATAAAAAACACATATGCAATCTGTTTTTTTATTCCTGTCTTTAGACGTGCACGTCTTCGGGCATCTACTAGCGGATGCTGCAGCACCCTCCGCACCCCTGCTTCCCACAGCCTTCCGGAGAGTTAAGTGCAAATCCACACAAACGTCACCAATAAGAACGGAAAGTGACAACGCAGACGAGGAGAAATAAGCATGAAGGCACGAGGTGCACAGATTGTGCATGTCGCAATTAAATTTCTTATTGGCTGAGAGTCCCGCGATAGATCACATGTAATTTACATCAAGAGTCACCATAATAAAGACTTTGTAAAACTTACATTGAAATTCAATTAAAGTGTTGAATGCATAACCAAAGCCGTGAAAAATGAACTCATTGGGGGTCCCTTTTCATTACTGCCCTGAGGCAAAAAAGACCATTAATTTAATACATTCCGTGTTTTTTCACATGAGCATTTTTAAGTTAGCGCATATTTCCATCCTAATGTATCTAATACAAAGAGAGAGCCTGCCAAAGACTGCATTATACAAGTGGCAAAGAACAACCCCCACCCTCCTGCACCCATCCAGTCAGACACCCCCCACCCACCCCCCACACACACCCACCCCATGCCACACTTCCAGTTGTTACCTTGAGTAGTCAGACCACTTTCAATCAGTCAAGCTTGAAAAACGACCAAGCTGAAAAAGAAAACAACAAAAGAAGAAATTATGATATTGTTTTATTGATTTGTAGAGTGGTGAGTATTCCAGGTGCCGTCCCCCCTCGTGGTATAGAGGTGCAGTCCGCTCAGCTAGACTGTAAACAGCCAAACGGCACGTCTTAATTAAGATATTGCCGTTTTATCTTGGAACGGTGGATCTACACACTTCAGTCAACCACGAAACTGAGACAAAGCAGGGACCTCGTCAGAAGTTCCACCCTTAAGAGGAGTGCTAATTAAAAGACTATTTCATTAACTGTTCCAGCTTGGTAAATATAAGTTTACCAGGGGTCAATAGACTTTACAACACATAATGATTTGGAATATAATTACTGTGTAAAAGGGAACTATGAAACAAATGCCTTCAAAAAGTTGTTTGCCTGCCTGACCTGCCATGTCAGTCTTGAGTTTAGAGGGCGGGTGATGTTTGCTGCTGTCAACTTTATGCATCATCTGTTTATTTGTCAGACTTTTCTGTTTCTTTACACCTGTTTGGAGTAAACAAGGCAGCAGAGGAGGCAGAGTGAAGATCTGATACGTTAATGTAATTGCTTAATAGTTTAGGAACCACACTACTGAAAGTGCTCAGTTTTATGTAAGGAACACATTTAAATGTCATTCGATATGTTGCAGAATTGATCAGATTTGAGCTCTCTACTGTGTTAGGACTGTTCGGTGCGATGCCTGAATGTGGCCCATTTTGAAATTCTGTGGCCCCAAAAAAGCTCCTGGAATCCCAAAAGGACTTGTCTAATTATAAAGCTAATATTCTGCATATTACAGCTACTTCTACAGCTTAAGCATCATAAGAAGGTAGAAGACATCTGCCTCTATTAAACATCTTTGATTAACCAAGACAACTGACAGAGGTGAGGTCAATGTGTTGTGCTTAGAGTAAGTGTTGTGAATGGCTCTCAGCTACACTTACACCAAATTTTAGCACAAACTGTAAAACTGACTGCAACATTGCCATTTTTGTGTTTGCTGTGTTGCAAAAATCAGTTGGCTGTAATTGCATCTTGAATTGGCTTGACTCCAAAAGTTAATCAATTGTAGACGTATATCAAGTAATTATTTCCTGAAAGTTTCATTTAAATCCATCCAGTGTTTCATGAGATATCTTGCTAACAGACAGACAGAGATTATTTCAACTAGTTATTGGCCAGTTTTAAAACAAAGATCCTGTACAGTCTGTCAGGACAGGTCAAATTTGTCATGATTTCTAAATTTCTGAACAATAAACCAGCTTATAGAAAGGAAAACACATAATCTGACTAATACGCATGAAAGGATTTAAAATACGGCGGCCAATTTTTCTTGGGTATGCTCTCAGCTTGATTTTTATAAATGCTGGCCAGGAGTCAGTTTTCTCTGTCTCCATCTAGTGTTCCTAAATATACTGACTTTTATTTAGCTGTCCAACATCTTGAACCTAAATAGAAAACATTTGTCTCCCTTTTCCTGTAACATTAAGAACAAAAAGTGCTTTAAAAAAAAAAGCATATACACTCCAAGAAGACGGAAATCTTAATCAAAATGTGTGCACATATCTGCATGGACACATGTGAATGATCCATCTGAAGTGCTGGAGGCTGAATTGACCTGATCATTAGAGGGAGGAAGAAGGCTTGACCTGATATTTCCTCTGTTGTTTGGTCAGGAAAGGGACGTTATTGTAAAATGGGCCGTAAAGATAAATAACCCTGCTGTTTCCATGGCAAAGACACAAACAGTGGCGGCCAAAGACAAAAGAGAGCGGGACGATAAATCCAATGCTGTCAATTTTGTTTAGTTTTCAGGGTGTTTTTGTTGGAAATATGGTTTCAGAACAAGAGGCTGCATCGATTTTTCCAAGGAGAAAGGGAAATCAGATATTTTTCTTTTCTTTTCTTTTTTTTTAAACAGGCCACATTTTCTTGTGACTTTTTTTCCCAGGCCACGACATCCTGATTGGTAATAGGAATATCTGACACTTTATTTTGCCTTTAGATCAGGAAACTCCTTGTACAGCTGCATACATGTTTTTATAGCTTTTGGAGGAAAGGGTATTGTCTTTAAAGAAGTCTTTGTCTCGCCTTCAGTTTTAAGTGGAAAACCATCCAAGGTGCTTTTTTATTTTCCACAGGCTCAACAATGATGAATGAACACTCACCTCTTGTCTCATTTTCAGGTCAACTACAGTTCATATCATCAGAAAAAAAAATACAGGTTCAAAGTCTTTGTCATCTACAGTTTTTTTTTTCCAATCTAAGGTTAAACATAAATATAAGGTTAAACTCTTTTACTTTAAATATCTTTTTCCTCCCATGGCCCAATCATTCAGATTGCTAAAGTTTTAGGCAAATATGTAGTGCAATTGTTGGCCCTTAAAGTATGCTTTGAGAACAACTCTCAGCTGCAACCACGCCAAATTTGAACTCCTTGTTTGTAGAGTTGGCAGAGTTCAAATCATTTTGGGGTTTTCTTTGTTCAGCTTGTTGTGGCGGCCATTTTAAGTTGGGTTGACATCAAAAGTTAATCAAGTGTCATTTTTTACAAAGTGGTTACTTTTTGAAAGACTCATTAAAATGTGTAACATGGTTCATGAGATTTTTGCCAACAGACAACCACATCTGACTAATAAGTAAATAGTTCAGAGCAAAGTTCTGAAAATCTGGGACTGTCAGCTACAACTGCACCAAACTTTAGCCGAATATCCGTAAAACTGACTGAGTTGTGCCCATGTTTTTGTTTCACAAAGTAAACTCCAATTGCTAATCAGTTCTAAATGTATACATCCAGTGATGACTTCTTGAGAGTTTCATTAAAATTTGTGAGCTGGCTCAGGGAACATTTTGCAAACAGACAGACAAACAAGCAAAAACATTATCACCTTTTTGCCTCTTGTGGTGGCTGATGAAAAACAGGAGTCTTTGCAGCAGAAAACAACACACACACATCCCTACCCTTTAAGACACCAGCAGTCCTGAGCAGTGTTTTATCTTGACAGTTTGCTTTGCTTTTTTTTACTTATTCTATGAAGCCAGGGGATAAAAGAGCACCCTTGGTGAGCTGTGTCTGATTAGGATCTAATTGTTAACATTCAAAGACTGTTTTTGTTGTTACGATCAGTGTTTGGCATTACGTGCAGCAGGTACAGGCCTTTTCAGCGTAAGGAGGAACTCTCCCCTTTGCTGCTCCTGCGTTTTACTCAAGTACTAGTTAGCAGTGAAGTGGCAGGAGAGGAGCTCCCAGCTCAACATCATCTACAACAACAGCAAAAACAACAACAACAACAAACAGGAATTGATGGCGAGTGTTTATTATCTGGTTTAATTGCTCCTCATCTGGAGGATCTGACAGTTGCGGTTAATGAGAGAGGGAGAGGAGGCACGAGCTGTTGGCAGGCAGTTTCACAGTGGAAGACGTGTGTGTGTGTGTGTGTGTGTGTGTGTGTGTGTGTGTGTGTGTGTGTGTGTGTGTGTGTGTGTGTGTG
>JAVKLF010000152.1:13513652-13523897 GCA_034783495.1 Millerichthys robustus | reverse complement strand
TGTTGTTAATGTGACCTACAAACTAAGGCTCAAAAAACTCTTTGAAAAGCTTTTAATGTTTTATTTTATAGTTTCCAATGGACATTTTTAGGTCAAATTAAATTAAGTTATTTGGAAATAAAATAAAATAAAATACACATAGTTTTTTTCTCGGTCTGATAACCTGCTGACACAAGTTTTTTTTCCGTCACTGAAAATTAACTAGAAAAAAAAACAGGTTTTGAGCTGTAATGAAATGGAAGCCTCTATAACAATACTCAGACAACTGATCAGGTGAAAACCGACAATTTATCTGGTTGCAGTGTTGGACGTAAAGAAACTTGTGATGTTTTGACTCTTTAAATTTAAAAAAGAATCTCCAATAGTTTGATTAAAGTGAAAATTACCAAAAAATAGAAGCTGTTTCTAATGATGATGAGTGATTATGAGCGATAACAATAGAGACCATACATGGATCACTTCACAGAAGCAGTGTGTGTGTGTGTTATGTGTGTGTTGGGTGGTGGGGGGAATGGGGTGCCACCTCACTTTGCATCTCCCAGATGTGCAGACCATATGCTCTGACTGAAATGAAAACAAAAAAGAAACAGTGCGACATGAAAGGGGTTTCTAACTGTAAAGACGGTTAACAGTCGGTACAGATAGGGTAATGGCCAAGAGAGGCCACATGAAGAGGAGAATGTTGCTGTGCTTTTTTTTTTTTTTTCTTGCACCACTTATTCCATTTCCTGCTCATAAGTTCATCGAGCAGATGGGACCCAAAGGCACAAGGAAGTTTAGATTTTCTGCCCCACAGCCCATTGTATATGATGCATGTAACTGCGTAACACTGCGCTGTTATCGTTTACAGAAGCACTGATGCAAAGCAGGAGGTCACAATAACACGGGAGAAAAAAAATGACTGGAATACAAAAGTACAGAAAAACGTTTTTAAGGGGCCGGGGGGGTGAGAGGGGGTGGGGGTGTCAACTTTTTTGTTTTTAGATTGTTTAAAATTAAGATTATTAAGCCGAAGGAAAAAAGATGATCAAAAACACTATATTTTCTATTTACCTCCTGTTGATGTCATGATATCACAGTTTGCTTGTAAAAAAGGCCCATTGCAAAATTCTGTAAAAGTACTTCATTTTAGAAAAAGGCCCTCTGCAGTCTGTAGCTCCATGTTCTGAAATTATGGTCAACACTGCCCCCTCCTGTTGGTTATCTACACTGCAACAGACGAAGCAGTATCACTTCAGAAAAAAAGGCACGTTAAGGGTAAACGTTTTGTTGTATTTTACAAGATCCATAAAATAACATTAATAAAAATAACTAAAGTAAAACATATATAAGGTCATTAAAAAATAAGCTGTTATTTTAAATTTCTGCGTTTAATGAGCTGAACCGGCTGCTGGGTCTCGTCCCCATCAGTCTGTTGCACTGCTCAGAAAGGGATGTGTTTATTTAATACCCATCTCATCTGTGTCTGGATTATGTTACCCCCGTCCCCTCAGGTAATGGCTGGCAGAGGTCTGACTGTACTTCTGTTCAGATAATCAACCATCACAGACGCAAACAGCCAAGCAGCAAGTGGCAGAGACAAACGTGTAATGAAAAAAAAACACCAAGAAGCTTTAACTGAAGTGGAAATTAAGACTCATTAGCAGAGAAAAAAAGAGATGCTTTTAGTAAAACAAAAGGAACCTTTAATGCTGAAAACCATGCACTTGAAAAAATAATTCCAGCATTAGTTTTTCATGACTGTTTTCTGCATTACATGTTCATTCTTTCCTGTTTCCTGTGGAATTATGTCTTCTCAACTGGTTGCACTAGGTAAAGGGCTGAATAAAAGGGACACGCCAAAACACTAAAAAAAAAAATTTAACAACTTTGATTTTACAATTATGTGTTATTTTGTGTTGGTTTATTATTTTATATCTCAGTAAAATACTTAGCATAACAAAATCTGGACAAAAGACTACTTAAAGACAATATAAAAATATATCTAATGACCCAGCTGCTGCATTTGAGTTAAGAATTTCTAAACCCGTTAGCGTTTAGGATTGAAAAACAAATATAAAACTTTTATTCGGTCACAGAAATTATATTACCTGCCTGTGCAAATTCTCAGCTATCTGGGTCATCGCAACAGCAAATAGGTTTAAATCGGAGGCAACTGGACTTTAGATCTGAAAGAAAGCGTGTTTAAAATCGTACTTTGAGTCTGTCTCCCGTACTTGCTTTACATTCAGAGAATTAACCACGCTTTCTTTCAGATTAGTTCTTTTTTTTTTTTTTTTTTACATTTGAACACCTATCCAGGAGTCTTTGTCAGTTCTAGTAGCTCACACTGAGCAACATACAGTTGGTGCAATGCTGTTTTTAAAGAGATGGAGGCCCAACCTCCTGGGTACATCAATGACCCACCTGTTACTGTCCTGGGTCGTTTGAGGCTATTGTTTGGTGTAAGTGGAGTACTTGATCACCTGAATCCTGATGAGACTGCTGATGTAATCTCTTTGGAATGTGTTGGAAAACTGAGCTGTAAACACTTGGGAGTTGGAAAAGCAAACCTCTCCTTCTGTTTAGTGAAGGCCTTTCTTTTTTGACTAAAATGTCTTCATTGATTTGCATCTGACTTAAAATGTGCCTAGGAGGTTGGGCCTCTATCTCTTTAAAAAAAACAGCAATGCTCCAACTGCATGTTGCTCAGTGCGAGCTACCAGAGTTGACAAAGACTCCTGGATAGGTGTCGACACATTTTCAAAAAAGGAACTGATCTAAAGTCCAGTTGCCTCCAATTTAAACCTGTTTACTGATGTTATCTGTGCCTGAAGAAAGGCCTCTATTTACCCCTGATGAAAACTTTTGTCCTCTGATTGTCTTTGTGTGTGTGTGTGTGTGTGTGGGGGGGGTCGCTTTGCTTCAGCTTGAGCACAAATGGAGCACTGGATTGCAGCCCCTCAGCTGTTTTATTGTTGCGTTTGATGTTGACAGGACTGACATGTTCAAACCAGACACAGCATTTCAGAAACTAAATCAAGAGACAAAAAAAACCCATTAATCAAAGGGAAAATGCAACAAAAACAGGAAATAAAACTAACATATTTCAGACCATGCAATATTTCAGAAAAATAAAGTACAAGTTTTGGGGAAATACAAAATTCCAGAGTCCTTAGGTGTTTTGTTTTTTAATGTGTTATTGTGCTTTGTAAAAACAAATAATTGCATTCTGTATAAGGGTTATGTACTCTATTTTCTTATGGCAATTACAATTTTGATAAATTAGTTTTTTGTTAGAAAGTTCCAGCATGAAAATAAAAATGTTTGTTTGTTTTAAGTTAAAAAGACTGACTTAGAATGAGGAGATTACTGTGACACCGATCTGTTTTTGCCAAGCAAGAATTCTTTCAAGCCTAAGGCCACAGAGTCCCGATGTTCTGTTGCTGATGTCCAGCACATAGCACAAGTGGATGGTCATAATGTTACGGCAGAGCAGAGTATCTCTCTTCAGTCTCTCTTTAAACTGTGTAAATGATGCTGAAGTTAAAATACTGGAGTGTGACTGAGAAGCAAACAAAAACAGTGCACAGTGTGAGTGTAATAAACGCCATGAAGTGGCTAATGGTCACAATAACACCCAGTAATTAATCACCTCTTTAGTTTTACTGTGTCCATCAGCAGCACAGCTCACCTTCACATAGCAGTGTGTTCTCTATGCTCCAGTGCTTTTTGTGATTTGTCTCTTTGAAGGTGAGCGCAGAATGGCCGCAGGACATGTGTTGTTTGCACGGGGCTGGAAGAAAAATAAAACCTACTTTAGACGCTCCAGGGTCCATCATGGGAGAAAAAAAACATGTTAAAAAGGACGGCACGGTGGATCAGTTGGTCAGAGCTGATGCCCCCCAGCAAGAAGGTTGTCAGATCAAATCCCGGCCAGGGACATTTCTGGGTAGAATTTGCATGTTCTCTCTGTGCTTGTGTGGGTTTTCTCTGGGTACTCTTTCCTCCCACAGACCAAAAACATGACTGCTAGGCTAGTTGGCAACTCTAAATTCTCCCTAGGTGTGAGTGAGAGATAATTGGTTGTTTGTCTCTATGTGTCCCTGTGATGGACTTGCGACCTGTCCAGGGTGTACCCTGCCCCTCCAGTGACCCCTGTGACCCTGAAAGAAAGGACCAGCTTAAGACAGCCCAACGAATGGATGGATAGAAGTTAAAAAATGTATCTGGTTAGATGTTTTGGGGAACATCTAATGGATTTGACCCAAACCTGAAATAACTGGACTAAATATACAATTTATTGTTGATTTAGAAAATTTACACTGGTGAAGCTGTCCTGAACATAAAAATGGACTAAAATCTCTCCATGATGAGTAAAACTATCAAAAGAAATGTTCAGCAGCAGATATTCTGTTCAAAAATGTTTATTTATTTGCAATTTGGATCATAAAGAAGAAAGTTTGAAAATAGCAACAAACCTGGGTTACTGTAAAAATTCCACATCAAGTTATTTTACCCTTAAAATATGCGATTGAATGACATTTTTAATACAGGTTTGGCATTTTTAAGTGATAATTTGATAAACATTTACTTTAACCATTTTTTATGTGTTACATTGGTTTATAACTTTTTGTCTTCAGTCTACAGCGCCTTGTGTTTGAGCTTTTCAAAGTTAAATGTTATTATTTAAAGTGGGTAAATCGTGAGATTTAAACTTTACTCAACAAAAAATGTTGGGCACAACTGCGCTAACAAAACAAACCAATTAATGTGTAATTCTAACTAAACAAGTTTCTTATAGAAATAACATTCTACATTCAATATATCAAGTCAAATGCTTTCTGTTAGAATTTCTGACCTCCCTACAAAATAAAAAATAGTGCGCCCTTCCGTCTCGATGATGTCATCTTTACAAGGTGAGCGACGTTTCCGCCGCCATTTTGTTAGCTAGCTTGAGGTTACAAAGATTAGCTTGTTTAGCTCTGGAAATTTTGTGCTCAAATTTTACCTAGCACGGTAGATTTTCGACGCGTTCATCTGTATTCTTTTGTTTGCCACACACTCGTAGACCAGAGAACGACGTGTGTGTTCGCTGACATTAAACACAGCGCGAAGTTAATTTATATGCTCATTCATTTTTGAACTGTCTGAAGTTTGCTAGCTCATTTAGCTAGCTGGCTAACTTGCTTACGTTAATGGTTGAGAAAAACATTCCACTTTCATGACTGTTGGGTCTTAAGTGATACAGTTGTGGAGTGAGTGTTTGGCGCTGTTTGTCTGAATTTGATTTTTCTTTTCCTTTCGGAAGTAAACTTGAGCCAGATTAAGACTAAAAACCACTCCGGTTTGTGTCCGGTTGTTTACTAAGAACTTGAGCTCCATCACCTGATTCCACTTCGACCAGCACTCTCAGCCATCCGGGACACCATGTCAGAGTTATACATTCGGGTGGCTGAGGATGAAAGTGAGGAGCCCATGGAGATTCCCTCAGAAGATGATGGTACTGTTTTGTTATCATCAGTAGCAGCTCAGTTCCCAGGGGCTTGTGGTCTGCGGTACAGAAACCCAGAGTCCCAGTGTATGAGGGGGGTTCGGCTTGTGGAGGGAGTCTTGCACGCGCCTGAGAGCAACTGGGGAAACCTGGTTTATGTCGTCAATTACCCCAAAGGTGAGTTGACTGTTTCACAGGCCTAAGCACTGACCCCCTTGTTTGTAATTATCTTCTGCCAATTAAAACATATATGGCAATACTAACATCACAGATTTAAATCAGGTTCAGCGTAGTAGTTAGAATTCAGCAACATCACAAATGTGAGCCTCCAATAAGGTGTTCTTATGTCTAAAAATGATGTTAGACTATGAAAGTGTGGCGTGTGAGAAAAGTCAATTTGAGAATTTAATGTTTAAATAACTCAGAAAACTACTTGTACTTCTTGCAGGAAAATTCATGCACTTATGTTTGTATATTTTAATTTTGGAAGAAAAAAATGGGAGTTGTTAGTCATGGCAGTACGTTGATAACCATTGCCGCTCAGTAAAATTGTTGCTGAATTAGGAAATGTAACTGAAATTTCTATTATGTATACAGGTCTTTTTAGAGGTCTTTTGTCAAGAGATATCTCAGACAGAATAACAGTCAGTGAACATGTGTCTTGTACCAATTCTACCAGAAAGTTATCATTGCAAGATTTAAAACCAGTATTTGCAATGGTATGGAGGCTTGTCTGAGAGTTTGATAAATGGAAAGACAGGCACTTTTAACAAGGGTTAGTGTCTTGATGCTTTTTCAATGTGAGATCGTATTTATACTTCACAGATAACAAAAGGAAGATGGAAGAAATAGATGCTGCCTCGGCTGTGAAAGTTAAAAGGGGCTTTCAGAAGACATCAGATCTTATTGTGCTCGGGTTGCCTTGGAAAACAACAGAACAAGACTTGAAAGATTATTTCAGTACCTTTGGGGAGGTCATAATGGTGCAGGTACAGATACAGATGTCTCATTATATTTTGGATGTTGTCAGCTGCCATTTGTGATTTGCTTATATTTTGAATTCGTGTTGTGTTGTCTAACATGTGTTGTGTGTTCTGTGTTCACTCCAGGTGAAAAGAGACGCAAAAACTGGCAACTCAAAAGGTTTTGGGTTTGTCCGATTTACAGACTATGAGACACAAACTAAAGTCATTGCTCAGAGACACATGATTGATGGACGGTGGTGTGATTGTAAACTTCCAAATTCAAAGGTTTGCTGAACACTATTTACTAACATTCACACAAGTCCTAATAGTTATTTTTCCTTTACCTTTTATTTACTCTGATAAACATAAGTTAAACATTTTGTCAGTGTAATAAATTGCAAATGGTGGAAAAAATACAAGTTGTTTAAAAAATTTAGTTAGCAACTAGATTTGTCTTATTTTGAATATGACTGAGTCTCTGTGTCCTCTCAGGCATGTCCTGATGAGCCCATGCGCAGCCGTAAAATCTTTGTTGGCCGCTGCACAGAAGACATGACGACTGATGATTTGAGGCAGTACTTCATGCAGTATGGTGAAGTCACTGATGTCTTCATTCCTAAACCTTTCCGGGCATTCGCATTTGTCACATTTGCCGATGATCAGGTACAAATTACCACGCTGGATTAAAACAGTATCAAATAGCGTTTGTTTAAAATAACTGATGTTGCAGTAAAATGCCTACCACTTCTCTCTCAGGTTGCCCAGGCTCTGTGTGGCGAGGACTTGATTGTCAAGGGGGTCAGCGTGCACATCTCCAATGCAGAGCCCAAACACAATAATAGTAGGCAAATGATGGATCGAGGGCGGTTTGGGGCTGGTGGGTTCAGTCAGGGCTATGGTAATCGTAGTGGGCTTGGCAGTGGTAGTGGCGGGGTTAATTTTGGGGCTCTGGGTCTTAACCCAGCCATGGTGGCAGCTGCCCAGGCAGCCTTGCAGAGCAGTTGGGGAATGATGGGCATGCTGGCTAACCAGCAGGGTCTGAACACAACAGCAGGCACAGCCTCTACAACCAGAGATCAGACGTATAGCTCTGCCAGCACCAGTTACAGCAGCCCCAGCTCAGCTAGCCTTGGCTGGGCTGCAAACACTAATACCGCTTCCAGTAGTGGCTTTAGCTCTGGCTTTGGCGCATCGATGGAGTCTAAATCCTCTAGTTGGGGAATGTAGATTGAGAGAAATTGAAAATTTTTGTTGCCGTTAGGGTAATTTGGTAAGTATGCCTGTATGGAGGAATGGCTTATATCTTATTAAAAATACACTGCCTTTTATTTTATTAAAGCAAATATTTCTACTTGTGTGACTGATGGTGTAGTCATGCATTGGATGCATGGGAAGTTTAGTTTTTGGAATCTTCACATTTAGTTTTGTTTTTGAGCTTAAGTTACAAATAAAATGACTGTGCATGCATAATTATTTAAAGACATGCACGAGTATCTGGAGATCCTTCCCGCACTGTCCATTGTTATATGGGCAGTATATAATTATATATATTTATGCATTTGGTTGTATTTTTTGTTTGATATCTTTGGTAAACGCCTTCATAAAAGTTTCTTCTGCAGTTCATCAACTCTATCACAATTTCCCGGGAGGACTCGCGTCATTGGCAGCAATGTTGGGCAGATCTCAGTATCAGTTCCCCTCCTCCCATGTGTAAATGCATTATCGTCTGAGAACAAAGCTTCACTGCATAAACTGTTAGACGGTGGGTGTTTTTTTGTTGTTGTTGTTCCTCTCTCTATTTTTTGGGGGGGTATAGAAATCTTGTCTGCTCCTGTCGCTTTTTCAGCTCAGTGAGTGGTATTGGTGTTGGACCGAGTGAGAGTGAGCGAACGGGAGAGCAAAATGAAAGAAAGCAAGTGTGAGAAGAACTGTTTGTGCATTTTTTTAAATACAAATGCCTGGGAGAGTTGAGAAGAACCTGTGGCTTTGTGCGAGTGTGAGAGGAAGAAAGAGTGTTCCCAGTGACCATCACAAGGACATTTCTTGCATCTCAAGATCCCTAAGTTCTCTGCTTTTTCCTTATAATTTTCTATCAACCCTAATTCTTTAAAAACCACAGTTAAATGTCAAGTGCTCTGACTATTTGTACCCTTTTGTAGAGCTTTACTGTCTGATTTGATGTGAATGCAGTCCGCTTGTGTGCCTCATTTTCTCCTTGTTACCACCCTCTGTGAAAATGTGACTTTGTGTTAGTGAAGTCTGTGTGGAGGAAAAACACTTAAAGTATTGGAGTTTGAAAGACGGTGTGGTGAATGTTTGAAAAGTTCTCATTGAAAGTTTGTGTTTGAAGTGGACATGAATGCATTTTCTATGTTTTGTGAATCAAAGGGAAGTCTGAAATAAAACATTGTTTGAGTAGTTATAATACTCTTAACAGTGGCTTGTTTTTTACTTTACATTAATTGAATTGCCAACACTTTAATTCACATGTATAGGATCGTGGAACACGGAACGCCCAGGTTCCCATCTGAACCCTGGTTGGAGTCAGTTACAAGAAAGATGAAGCTGTTTTTTTTCCCCCCTGTGAGCTGTCCCAAATCACAATGGAGTTCCTGCACCATGGCCTTAATCCTGAAATGGGTCTTCGCCACCTCACAAGCAAGAAAACCTTGAACCATTTCACTTAGAGTGGATCATCATACCCACTTTTTTAAAACCTACCTACATAATCTGGACCAAAGTTGCATCTATTTGCTGGCAATTATAATTTTGTCTTTCTGAATCTGTCACAAATAATCCTGTCTTTTCTTTTTAAAGCTGCTATATTTGTTAGTAAGTTTTTATTTTACATCCTAACAACCACTGACTGATAAAAAGTTGTATCCATTTGGACACACAGGAAGTGTGAGCCTTTTGCTTACCTTTTTTTAACTAGTTGATTTAAAAGAATTCAAAAAACTGATTATCCATGCCAATGAGAAATCACACTGTGTATTAAACTATTAGTCTCATTGTTAAATAAATTGTTTTTCTTCATTATCTGCAGTCTCTGAATATTAACATATTTTTTTGTGTTGAGATTTCTATCTGGCGTGTTTTTGTTTTCATATGCCTTCAGTGACTTTCAGCTGGAAGCTCAGATTTTGTGTCAGTGCTCAAGTTTCCTGCTTTGTACCATTTAGTATTTATTTACCATCTGTGGTATTAATATGGCACGTAAGAGAATGTAGCTCAATTTTTCTGCCTGTAGGTGGTGCTGTAGTGGAATTTTTGAAATTACAGGGCAGACAAAAAGTGAGAATAAGAGGAAGAAAGGAAGGAAAGGGTTAATTTTGGTGCAGTCTCACCTGGAGTGTTTTTTTTTTAAACTAAGACATTTAGAGAACCTCAATAAGGAACATATGCTCTTAACCATTGACACACTGAAGGCCTGACATCTGATCCCTGCTCATTTAGTTTCAACACTTTGTACTTGGACAATCTGTTTACACTTTAACACATACCAACTACCTAACAGCTTTGTAGAGCTCTGCAGCAACTTCTTTCTAATGACATTAATTGGTTCCTCAAAGAGCATGACAAGAAGTCTGTGGTCATATTATGTCATATATATATATATATATATATATATAATCAAATTAAGAATTCTATAGTAGCATCACTGCTGTATTTGAAATGATTAATTATATATATATATATTTTTTATTAGTTACTAGTTAATGAAAGTGCCCTAAGAAATCAGATATTTAATTTAAATGAATGCAAATAAAATAAAACTACTATAAATCTATATGCTGGACAACATCT
>JAVKLF010000152.1:13461112-13495320 GCA_034783495.1 Millerichthys robustus | reverse complement strand
TGTTTGTTTGTTTGGTTTGACTTGTTTTTATAGCACTTTCAAAGATGTTCTCTCTCTTTCTACCTCACAAAATCTCTCCATCACTGGGCTAAAAAACTCAAGACCCAGACGGAGGAGAGATACCAATCTGTAAAATCTCTGAAGTCACAGTGACGCAGGTATCTTACTTACTGCGGGTTCTGTTTGGCTGGAAGCCTGAACTCATCTGTCATCTTATTCTAAGACTTGAGCACAGTGATATTTACTAATCTGTTGTGTTTACAGCACAGACATGGCATGTTCAATGTGCGGGGAGTTTGAAACCGCTAAACCCTTCCAGTTCTGGGGGAACACAAAAAATAAAAACTTACAAAACAAAGTGTGATGTTACCCAGTCCAAATAAGAAAATGTTAATTTTTACAATCATTTTTTGGGTTTTATTTCTAATTACATATTTGCTTTCTAAGATGCAAGGAATCAAATGGTAAATGAATAAAAACAAAAGATATTAGATTTATTTTGAAATTACTACATCAAGAATCTTTCCAAGAAGTCCAGATTAAGAAATACTTCAGTAAGACACAACTGTTGACTGCATGAAGATGAAACTGCAATCCGTGGGAGTATCTCTAAGAAATGATCTTTTACGCAGAAAGATTTACTGAAATGGTTTGTTAGAAACATTTGTCAATGAAATTACAGAACTTTATTTGATTCATGTTAATCAAAGGAATCCCAAAACATTTTATTTGTAAATTTTGTTGTGATTGTTGTTGGCATTAATTGCATTCATTAGGATTTCACTTTATCAGATAACAATGTGCAATCCAGCAATGTCACATATGCTCCAATGTATTCAAAGTAAAGTCGTGGAAAACAGCTAGACGAACGTTTAATAGGTTATCTGGATATTATTTAACCTAAACGAGGACCTTAAATCTATGTAGGCATCATCATGGGTCTGTCAGCTACTAGTGAGGTAACAACAACCATAATACATTTTAAAAGCAACGTTAAAACAAAGGGGTTACAAAAACAAACAAAACAAAATATGAGCAAATAACACAAATCAAAACGACACCAAACTTTAAAATCGTAACAGAAAAAAAAAATCCAATAAATGACAAATACTTAGTCAGTTTGTACATAAAAAAACACGCACAGATGGGAGTTAATACAGTCAGCACACTGGTGATGAAGGATGAGACGTCTCATTGAAGGAGGTGGGCAGAAAAAGATGGTGGCTTTTCAGTTTTCAGGAAGTGAGTCCAAATTACATGTAGCTTATAAAACACTGAGCACAGAACTGTGACTGAACATTTTATTTCCCACTCCTTTGAGTTCATGATCTGACTTATCACAGAAGCTTACAGATTAATAATGAAGTATATGCTAGTGGTATCTACTCATTTCTGAGCCTCTGATTTGTTGGATGTGAAATTAAATAAGTCATTATTTCTGAGAATTTTAACTGTTGCAACCTCAATTTGATTATCGTCATTGTGGATTAAACCATGCCAACACCAGCTATCCTGCCCTAGTCTCTGTGAAGGACAAAAGAAATGCCTGCCCCCGCCGGTCACCAACCTTCCCACCAGGATGAACCAGGGGGAGCGGTCGTAGAAAGGGTCCTGGCCATCACTGAAGATGTCCGAGCCTTCCTCGGTGCCGGCGTCCGAGCTGGTGTCGTCCACAAACGCCTCATCGTCTATAAAGTCGGACATCTCGCTCTGGCGCTCGTCTGCAAGCTCCGTGATCTCAGAGTCGGTGGTGGAGAAGGTGGGAGAGGGTGTGCGGTCAACCATGTGCTCATTCACACAGCCTTGGAAGATGGGGGAGCTGAGGGGTTTGGCAGTTTGGGAACATCGGCAAGAACCAAGGAAAGGTCACAGTGGAGTCATTGAACAGTTAAAAATCGAGCCACAGCAACTCTGTGAGGCATCAGTGACATATTTCATTCTGAACTTCTTGATTTACAAATATTTCTGGATGTTTCAAGGCGCAAATAAAAATACTAATGAACAATCAACCAAAATTGAGTGGATACTAATCAGAAGAAAATGATACTTGTTTACATTTTTCCTGTAAGTAACTACAATCATTTCACAATGACAGCTATTCAAAAAGCTTTTGCAGAAGCAGGATTCATTTCATAAAGAGCAGGTATTAAGGTGTCACGGCAGATTTTAAAAACCTGACCGATTTAAACCAAATGAAACACCGCTTCAGTGGATTAACACAGAAATCTGCTCACGTATGCTGCGTGAAAGAGGATAAAATGCAAAATGCAGCACATTTTCCACATTATCCAAACTCAGCATGACGTTAACAAGCTTCTGTGTAAAAAAAAAAAATTACAGAGGATATATATGAATGGGAATGGCAACCAAAACAAAGGAATACAACTCAAAATGAGATGTAAAAGAAAATACAATGAAATAAAAATCCCAAATGAAACAAAAAGCACTGAAAGAATGACATGAGTGACAAAACATCTACAGACTTAAACGATAAAACATGATGCCAGAAACGGGATTATCACTGATTGGTGAAATTCAAATGGCAAGTGATAAAAAAATGGAATAATTTAAAAAAATGTGTATTTTAGAGTCTTTATTTTAACCCTCGTGCTGCCCTGGGGTCAAAATGAGGTCATGAGGTCATTTTGACCCCAGGGCAGCACGAGTGTTAAACAAAGCCTTCTTCAGTGCTGTTTAATTTTGCCACAAAAACTGAAACACCAAAATCTCTTCAAATTGTTTCAAATGTGTAATGTGGTGTGTTTTGTGCTACACACCTTCCAACGAGCTTAAACCAGTGGAAACGGTCATAGAAGGGATCATTTCCTGTCAGAGAACCCTCTCCATCATCCTGGTGAGTGGAGGCCATTTCTCCAGCACGGTCGTACATCTCTCTCATCTGGTCCAGCCTCTGCCTGCAAATGACGATGGAGTGCACTCAGTATTAATGAGAGCAGAATGAGAACATGCAGCTCATTTAACCGCTGGGGTGAAGAGATGTTGGAAAAATGATAAGACAGCGTGCAGAAAATAAAATACAAACACTGAAGATTAATGGTCTTTAAACACTTGATTATGCATTTTAAAAGCCCCCATTCATTGTTCTCTTTCTTTTGGAAGATGTTACCTATTGTCAAACAGTCTTTAAAACTGAAACATGCACCAACTAAACTAAACCCACAGCTAGGTTGTAGGTATAGTTCAAGGATTACTTGAGTTTTTCAAGGGACCAGTAGTGTGTGGCTCCATTCTTCAGGTCTTGAACCTCAATGGCCACCACGGTGCGAGGGAAAGGCCTGGGGTCACGCTCTTTCTCTGGCTCTGGAGGCAGAAGCTCAGGGGGCAGCGGAGAATACAGTGTGTCTGTCAGCAAGACAAACTGGAACTGAACCTGAAGGACAGGACAGGTGATTAATCGTGTAGAATCTAGACGGCTGGAGAGTATAAATCACACTGGATTCAACATGGAGGAAGATCAATTCCAGCAGATTAGCTTTTGATTTGTAACCATTTCAAACTGTACATTTGACAGTTGGATCGATGCTGTAGTCTAGATGATTTAAAAACAAATAGGTTATGCACAACTCAGACTGTGTACTAAAAAGTTACAGATTTTGTTGATCAGCCTTGGTGCTACAACACATTCAGCTAAAATATTGGTGTGCCAAGTCTCTGCATCAAGTTGGGTTCATAAAAGCTCAGGACAAACTGTAGGGAAGATTAAACCTTTTAACCAACACATTCAGGCAATCAAACAAAATGATCATCTTTAGGAGAAAGGTTTAAATGTCAGCAGATGCTATTAATTTTCTTTCGTGATACTCTCTCCATGAAGACTTTTTTGTGTTTGTTTAGTCATTTTGTCAACAGAATATGCAACACATCATCTTGTGACACAACAAGTGAAACAGCCTCTATCAGGTTGAGAGGGTGATTTTGTTAGAACAAACTAAAGAGGAGAGGAGGAATAACTGAACGGCAATTGCATAGTATACACCTTTTTTAAGGCTATAGGGCAAAACAAACTAACTTAGATACTCAAGTACAACCTTTTGCGTATATCTGCTACTTGGAAATAGGTTTATATGGTAAACTCTTTACTGTAAAAACTGGGAAACTTGACTTACTTTCTTCTTGAGCTCCACGCTGATGGCATTGGCCTCCTTCAGGTAGACCGCGTTGCCCCACAGCTGGTCTCGCAGGGAGGTGAACTGATGGTACCTCCACTTCCTGAAGGCCCACTGAGCCAGCTCAAACTCATGCTGAGTCCATGGTACTGTGGAGACACAGACGTCAGAGGTGACATTAATATTTTAGTCATAGCACAAATTAAAAATAAGTGCAGAGCAAATAATTTATGATATCCCTAAAAAGGACCTTACCAGGAGTTTTGGGTCTTTTCTCTACAGATCTATGCTGTTTTAAAGTAATGAAATATAACAAAATGAAGTATAATTGTGAAATATTATCACATTTACTTACTATGTTTTCTAGGTTGTGCTTCTGAAAAATCCAAACCGAACAGTTTGTTTTCTTCAAAATCTTATGAAAACAAAAGTAGCCAACAACTAGCCAACCGCAGTCTGACTTACACTAAGCTACCTAGAAGGTTAAGATGACAACACTTATGGCTGGGTTTAAATTATTAGCTAAAGAAATTAATTTAAAGTGAAACAGTGACTTCAAGATGTTAACAATTAGATGTTTATGGGCTCAAATATTACAGCCTTTAATAATGGTTCTTGAAATTTTATGCAAACAGATTATAAATATGTTTACCGGTAAATTAAAATGACTGAATATATCTGACTTTATGATTTAATGAAAGATTAGTAGAATACTATTAATACATTTCACTTTAAAAAGATGATATTGAGCAAAATAAATGAAAGTATATACGCACATCCATATAATTTTGGCTCTGGAGACAAATTGTAGAAACAAAAACGTTAATTTATACAAATTAAATTAGATGTGTGTATTACAAAGGAAAATTTCCTTAGGGATTAAAGCTCAGTCATACGCACCTTCCTCCTCCTCTTCCTCCTCCAGCTCTTCCTCATCAGGTGTCTCTGCTACCAGAGAGCGAGTCTCCACTTGTTTCTGAAGTTCCTGCAGTTTGCTCTCATAAACCTGGACACCAACACACAGGAGAACACAGACCGCTGTCCATCAGCTGCAACAAAAGGTGAGCTCAGAGAGCCGTCAGAACCACAGTTCAACCCAAATACACCCTACAGCTGGTGTCATGTTTATTAGTCTTTACTGCTGGAGAGAGACTTTAATCAGCTGTTCACATAAAACATGTTAATGAATGTGGAAATGTTGGGTTTTATATGAGGCAAAATACAAAACAGGGAATAAACAAGAGTTTATAACTTCTTTTTGTTAAGTTTTGTCATTTTTTGTCATTTTTATGTAACAGCAGCTAAACTCTTATATCAACATTTAAGAAATGGTATAACTTAAATAATTAATCTTAATGCATAACTAATGAGCATAAAAAACAGAGCAGAAACACAAACTTTTTAACAATTATTTTAAAGTGAAAATATAATTCAGGGGTTAGTGCAATGAATGAAACCACCAAAACAGCTGCAGTGGTGGGATGAAAAGTGCTGGTCAAAGCTGAGTCAACTGTAATCCAATGAGGGGCGCCAACATCAGCAGCATCAGAGAAGGACACGCCGTGGTCCCAATGACCTCATCCTGTTTGTTCACAGTCTTCTGGGAAAACAATGCAGCCTTTTCATTTGTGGCTGACATTCACCCTACTGCAGTCCTACCAACAACCCCAAGTCTCCGTTTTATTGGAAAAACACTTTACAAGTAAAGCCAATATGATTCTATGAAATGAGCCCCAAATACGTTGTTTCACATGACATTACAGTATATTTATTTCTTTATAATGGAAATGCCTGTATATGTGAGGTATGTGCTCATAAATGCAACTTTAATCCTTACTTTAAAATAAAAGGCTCTACTAATAAGAAAAAAACTATAACAAAGTTTTAGATAGAACTAAATATACAGTAATTTTAACTTTGGATTTTATAACATCTGTGTGCATTTCATGCATATCACCACTTGATTCTGTCCCTGTAGCAACAAGTAAACAATAAATTACATACAAAAACTGCACATGAAACAGGTCATTTTATTTCAGTCATGTTTTTAAAAATGAACTTCCAGCAACACTTAAATGTGCTATATGTTTTCATTTGTCCTTTAAATGTGTAAAATAGTACTCTTTCATATGTGTTTGGACAAAATGCTTAAAGAAGCAGCACAACTTTGTACAGAAAAAACACTAAATGAAACACACACTGTTGGGCCAAAAGGCAGACTTACAACACTTAGACAATGATTTTGAAGCCTGATAGGTATATAGATTTGTCAAAACAAAACTTTACTATACAAAAGTTGATTTTATAGTGTGTACTTTCCAGCTTACCTGGTTGCAAAAACATTTGTTGAAGGAGCAATTAAGGCTGAGGAAATGTAAGCTTTTGCATGCAAAGATAGTCAAAGTGGCATGGTAAGGCAGAATACATATGTATGATCAAAACTTATAAGTAAAAAAACTACATATTTGTTTAAACAGTTCTCAAAATTTCTTTTGATGTGGATATTTCTCCTGAATAACAATTACCGTATACAAACATTTCAAGTCTTTGTCTTTCTCCCAACATTTTTTAAGGCCAGACTTTGGAAACCATGACAACACTCAGTGGGAATCCATGAGACACACAGTGAGCTCTGTGCTTTTTTTGATGAACCACAAAGCTAATGTTTATTTAAAAAAAACTGGATTAAATCAAAATCAGTGGTCAGTCTAATGATTGACTTGACTTTGATACAAAAAAAATCTTCTAAAATGTCTGGACTATACAATGAAACTTACACAGAGTTACAATTTCCTTTAAAACGTAATATATTTCTGTGTCCTTGCAATTTTTTTTTTGTTCTTAGTGGTTCACAGAATCCCAAGCGAGGATTCTAAGACAACTTACTGTCAATAGAAATAACTTTGAGTGGGGTTTAAAAATTTTAGGAATCAAGTACAGTGTAAAGTCACCATTAGTGTGATCCCTGGCTAATTAATCAGCTTACCCATGATTTAAGGAAGTGCAAAATCCCAAATACATGTAGTGGCAGTTACAGGTTTATATACATAAAAAAGAAAGAAACAATAAAGTAAGAAAACAAATACCTTAAACAGTTTCAGTAAATCAGTATGTTATTAAAAAAAAGGAAATTTTGGTATTGTAAATATTTTTTCTGCACAAAATTAAGCTGAAGCTCAGCTCATACAATGGACTAAAGAAATGAAAATACTGAAAGTCATGTTAATAAAGTCAGTGCACTAAAATGCACATTTTAATATCTTTTAAAGTTACCACTAGTTCAGTCTCAGTTTATAAAACACAAAGTCAACAGCTGCATCAAGTTAGCTACAATACATGTTTACAAATAACTTCTTTTGATTGCTAGTTAAGGCCAATGCTGATTTATGAATGATGTTTAATGAGGTACAATAAAAGATATTGCCACAAGCTCTCAACCTAACTTTCAGTAAAAGGTAACAGAAAAAGTAATTGAGCTTTTTTCTGTCACACTTTGCCAACAACAAATCATAATGTAGTGGCTTGAAACATTCATCAACAATTGTCACTCAATACTAAAATGGTAAAAATGTAAACTTAAAAAAATTCAACCATTAGCTGAATTTTGGCAAATAAAGGCATGATTTATGATTTGTCACACATGCTGATAAACAAACAGGCATGTCATTTCTCTTTTGCAAAATAAAAGCCCCTTTCCTCTCTTACAACCCGTTGGCTTTAAATTCTTATGAAAATTCTCCCAATGCCACTGATGACAAAACACACATAAGGCAGCAAAAACTGATAAAAATGAGGAATATGTGGTGATGTGAAAATGTATTTTTGTTGTCCAACAGTATGTTTAATTGGATAAACCAGTAACACACAGATCAAGTGCATAGCCACAGTCAGTTTTGTCGTTGTGATCTGTAATGTGTTTGTCAAGTCAAAGTGTTTGAAACTCTTTCGTCTCTCCAAAAATATAAATTAAAAAATTTCAAACTGCTGTCTCTCTGCTGGCTTTTAGATTAGGAGCGGAATTTTGCCTACGCATTCGCGGAGGAGCCTGAAAGTTGACTGGAGGGTTAACATGGTCAGTGTGGTGATACCGTTGGAAGCCACTGAAGCCACCTTCTGTGTACATCATATTATTGTAGTGACACGGTTGGTGTTGGTAGTGAGATGGTGGTAGCACTGACTGGTTCTGGTAGTGACGGGGCTGGTAGAAGGCTTGTGTATGCCTCTTGTTTTCAGAATGCTGCAGTAAATCAGCGGAGCCAGAAGGCCGTTGACGGTGATTAAAAGAATTGCTGCGGCCTCGTTCGTGGGGCTGCTGGTGCTGATTGTTTTTATAGTGTCTATGACCCTGGTTTACACCTTGCTCCAAGTCTTTACTGCTGCGCTGAGCTGCTGGGCTTGGCAGAGGAGGAGTCATGTGGATAACTGAAGCAGCCATATTTTCTCTTGGTTGTATCACTTCTTCTGTCTGGCTTTCTCCTTCTTCCTCCTGCACAGCTTCTTTGGGCACTTTTAGCTCTATGACTTGCTGATCTGTAATTATGATATGAGTACCTGGACTCCATGAGTTGCGGTGCTTGGGGTTACTTTTGAAAGGAAAGCGCAATTTGCGGTCTTCTGGAGGTATAAAACGATGTGGTCCGGTATGACGGCGGAGCTGCTTGGAGATCTCTTGTTGCTGGAGATTCTTGAGGCGTACCTGCTCTTGGCGCATCCAGCGCATGTGGCCTCGTTTTAAGGTGGAGTCATCTTCTGTACTTTGGCCTGATTGTGAATCCACATCCTCTTGATCAACCTTTTCAGGCACAGGAGGTTTTAGTTCCCGAGGGCTAGGAGTTCTGGTCAAACTAGGAGAATCTACGCTGGAAGGTGGAGGCTTTTCCTGGCCCTCTGAGGTAATGAGTGGGAGGACCTTTTCCATTTTCACCATCTTGTTCCTGAGTGCGCGAATCTCCTCATCTTTCATGTTATTCTGTTTCTTCACCTCCTGCAGGATGTCTTCAAGTTTATCAATGTGTACTTTTAAATCATCCATTACTGCCCCTCCAGGTCGAGTCCCGTTTGTGATTACATCCTCAATGCGCTCATCACCAACTCCAACGGTATCCCAAACATCCCGAGCCACTGCTCTCCATGAGTCCCGCTCGTTGGGGTCCTTCTTGCCATAGCTCGCACAAAGCTCCTTCATCTTCACAATAGCCAGTGCCTCAATTTCCTGCCTTGTGTGGCGGAAATCATTCAGTGCTACTTCATAACAGATCTCTTTGACTGCCTGGATCTTCAGGTCAGAAATGGTCACCCACTTTGAGTCCTTGGTGATGCGACGTCGCTGGGGGATCTGGTACATCTTAACTGGCTCTCTTCTCTTCCCACTGCTGGGCAAGCCACACTTTTTCACTATGGTCTGCAGCTTACTGGGAGGTAGCTTTTCCCTCAGAGAAGTAATCAGTCTCCAGCTCTCCTCACAAGACCTCTTATCAGAGTCATCCCCACTATCAGAGTCTCCATCCTTGAGAAAACAACACAGGACACAAACCAAATGGTTCCCCCCAAAAAAGAGAATTACAATGGGAAATCAGGGTGAGGATGGTTTAAACAAAAAAAAAAGAATGAATAAATAAAGGTATGAATATGCAACATGGGAACATAATCACAAACTAAGTAGAAGTTAAATCAGGACAGTACAATCGTTTCTAAAAGTTTCATTTTTTAAGTTTCTTTTTTTTCTAAAGATGACAGACTTTTTAAATAATGTATTTTGCATACATCAATATTGTATAAGATGTATGCACCATGCAATGTTTAAAGAAATACAATTAAGACAAAGACAGAAAAAAGATTCAAATGAACATTAAACAGTGGCTTCATTGACTCTCTTTTCTGATTTGGTTTAGAATTTTTTTTGTAAAGTGGACATAAAGATATGAATTTATGTTTACTAAACATTAACTATGTTTGTCTACACCGAATTGAGTGTATAGTATTAGAAAATTTAGTTCCCAATGTTGCATATTATTGATATTAAAAATAAAAGTAAAGCATGTCTATCATAATTAGAAAGAAATCAATAGAGAATAGCTGCTTATTGGAGCACTTCTGTAATGTTTTATAATATTACCTCTTCTTAACTGAAAGTTTTGTGATTAGAAAGCTGATCCCAAACATGCTACAGTGGCACACATGTAGATGGACATTAGAGCTTTTCCCCTTTTAGTCCAGCAGTGGCTTTAGTATTAGCAGTGAGTTAGAAGACAATGTTCTTGCAGTTGATCAGAAAGCCAGTAGAGAGAGCGGACAGAAGTGAGGTTAAGAGTTAAATCACTACAAAAAGAAGTTGTTAGTTGGGGAAAAAATGCAGTTTCTCATTTTTGTCGACAACAAACATTACAGATCACAACCAGTTGATACAGATGTTTAGCTCTTGTGAATGAGACACTGTTTGTGGCTAGAATAGGTCAGGTTATGCCTCTAGGAATGTGAAACTTATGTATGTAAAACCACCAAAAGATAGAAGGTCTGTGTATCACTGATTCAATTGTGAGCAGTGATAACTTTGTTGTGGAACTGTGCCTTCTGTGTGCTTGTGCAAATGACAAAGAAGAGAGGTAGCAGAGGTCAATGAGAAACCACATTGTCATCTGTCAAAAACTACAGCAGGAAATTTAGTTATCACAATGCATTGGCGATATCAGCAACTGCATTGAAGAGATAAAACTCAGGACAAAAATCAGAACAAGAAAACTAGAGTAGAAGTCTAATTAAAGTAAAACAACAGCCTCTTCAGAGTTAAACAACTCAATAACACTGCAACTTAGTCTTGAACCATTATAGAATAAGTTAAGAAAACATGCTATTAACATAAATTATGCAAAAGCAGCACTTTTGTATAATATTCTAATAATTAGAAGTTTAGGTCAGATTGAGCTTTAGGCTGCTGTTTTGCAAGATTGAGATTGTCTATAGGAAATGCAAAGAAAAAGAACAAGAATTTGGTAAGGGGAAAGCTTAACAATCTAGGTCTTAAACTGCTACTGAAAATCTGTTTAACACAAGAAAAAGGCAAGTAAAAGCTCATCTGTCTCAAACCAGAAAACTTCCATGCAAGAAGAGCAGACATGCACTTAAAGTAAAAATCAGATTCAAACACAAATCTTAAGCATCAGAGCTCAAAGTGAGAATTAGTACTATTCAGTTTTGTAATGTAACAAGTTTAACTGTCACTTTAGAAACAAACAAAAGCTTTCCAAATATAATAAACCATGCAAAGCTCTCAATTTAAATTCTATTTATGTTCTAAAAATGTACATTTCCACTGAAATCACACAAATATCAAACTAGCTAAAATAAACAAAAGGCTGCTTCTAGTTAGGATACATGAAGACTGAAATAAGACACTATATTCAAATTTAAACCCATTCCACACAAATTTGCAAATGTCCATAACGATTACAGCTGAAAATGAACTGAAACCACAAAGTGGGTGCCATTATTTTCTAGTTTGGCGTAACTCACCAGTCGCTGTTGTTCCAGAAGCTGATCTGCTTCTTCCTTCTCCTTTTTGTATAAGATTTCCATCTCAGTGAGCCTACACAAGTGTGTAAAATACATTATGATAAACATTAAACATTTGTTTGACATCTTTTATATCTGAAACTTCAGAACTAGTTTTAAAACATAGACTGAATACCTTTTTTCCATTTCCTGTTTCATGTCAATACCCTGTTTCTCTAGCAGCTCTCTCTGAGCAAACGTCCAATCCACAGGCTCCACGGGAGTTTCAGCCGTTGGAGTTTTCTCTCTTTCAGCTCTGGCCTGCTCTGGGTGGTTGAATCTGAATACATGGTTCTTTCCCATAATGATACGGTTGCCTGTACAACAGTGGAGCACACGTGTGGCAGGCAGGAAAAAGGAGGGAATTAGTAAAAGAATCTGCTTCAGGACTGAAGTAACAGTGAAAGTTCCATCTTGCAAACCAAGTACTTCAACCATAAACTATTCAGTCCCAGAGTAAAGTGCACTTCAAATAATATTATTTATAAAGATTAATAAACCTGCTGTATCATCAAAGTCTCCAGCGAGAATACAAATATTTATATTTAGTTTCCAAACTAAAAATGTACCTGAACGAAGCTGGATTGCATCTTCGACACGTTTTCCATTGACGTAGGTTTCTGATCCCTCACAGGGCACCAGCATGACAATAACTTCAGAAAAACAAATAGAGACACCTTTAATAGATCCACAAAGCTCATCCTTATACAAAAAAGACAAATATGTTCTGGATTGTAGGCTGGGATTACCATCATGTGTGGTGTAATTTTTTTCTAACCTAAAAATGTAAACAAATAAGCTAAAATTCCGTCTCACCATCTCCGTTGGCGTTTCTCTCGCTGCGAAAGATGCAATGCTCTTCCTTGATGTGAGCTCCACTTAAAACAATGTCCTGCCTTCTCTCAGCATCAGCCTGACCCACTCTGAAACAGAAGCCATTTTATCAGCGTGCATCTGCTCTTTAAATGCAATGGCAACCATTTCAGTCAAAAACATCTGTGGTAGAAATAAAATGGGATCTTTGAACTGTTACATATAAAAGGTCGGCAAAAATGTTCAACCAGTTCATCAATTACTGTCCCTCTAGGGTGTAAATGTAAAATACTTAAATAATTTTAAGAACAAAATGAATAGCAAGGAAAGAAAGTAATCTTTAATTTAAACAATATGGAATCAAATTTTAAGCTACTGACTCCTAAAATTCCTCCTTCTTGACATAAAATGAAACTGAATTTCACCCCCCACAATATTTTTTGCAGAATGTCAGTTTTCTCATTCAGATATTTTACCTTGTAATTCCATCTTTGATGTAATAAAGCAAACATTCTGACATGAGAGGATCCTCGTTCAGGTTGACCAAGTGTGGAGTCTGCAGATGAACAGAGAAGATAAACAGTTTACCCCAGAAACACTCTTACTTCATAAACTGTGTGGGAATAACGTCAAAACTAAAAATCAAAGTTATCAAACACTGCTGCTTCTTTCAGAGACACAATGTACATACATGAACAAAAATGGCAACGCTAAGTCATGAGCGTCTATAATTAATTCTCTACGCTACAACTCCAAACAACCAACCTTTTTTGGGGAAAACACCCCATTAAAGTCTGTATAGAGATCACAAGGCTTCTCTCTGAAATGCTAACCAGTGGAGGGAAGAGTAAAAAGAAAGAAGTAAAGAAAGGAAAAATGATGCATGTAAAGATTTGAAAAAGCAAAACAAAACAATCAGCAGAAGATAAAAACGATGAGGTATTAAAATATCCCACCAAAAAGAACAATTTGAAATGCTTAGTGCTTAGTGTTTTAAATTTATCAAATCTTTTTCTGTTTTAATGGTAATTTTGGCCCTTTATATGCAGTTCTCACACAATGCTGATGCTACTTGCAAGAAAGATACGAAGAGTGAAGAAAGCACCACTTCCTGTAATCTAATCAGTCTAATGCAGTAGAGATCTTGGCAGCCATGGTAAAAGGTTTGAATCATCTACTTAGAACAAAGCATTACATTCCCATAAAAGCCTAGTTTAAATAAATTAATTTGAATTAAATAAAAGTAGTCCAGAAGCAAGTAAATTAAAGATAAAAAGAAACATTTTTGATGCTAAACTACATATAAAGACTTAACTGTCAGCTATGGGACTAAATCTAATGCAGGACAGTTGCTTGGTCTATCCATTAAATTAAACAAACCTTCTTGGCAGAAAAACAATCAAATTGATCATCAAGTGGCCCGTCGTGGCTAAGCTGAGTAGGTAAAGTGTAAAAGAGAGTGAAAAGAACATAAAATGATAAAAAAGGGAATAAAAAACAGACGGTACATGGAGGATCATCATTGGAAAAGATATGGAAAATTATAATGGAGGATGGGTAACTATCCCCACCCACAGGAAATTCAAAAATCACTCCTCTTTCAGTGTACATGCTTGTGCGTTCACTTTTTTAAATGATTCCATCCTACCTTTTTAGGAGAGAACACGCCTAAAGTGCCTCCATCTTCACGAATTGCCACGCCCATCTCTGCCAGCAAAGCCTCTCTGTAATAGGCAGAACACGCATACACTCAGCATCATTACACAGCAAGTTGTGCATTTTCTTTTGCACATGCTTTTTTGCAGCAGGATTTATTTACACGTTTTTTCTCACAAAGGGCATCTCTGTAGAAAAGCAGACGAGGATGAGAGTGAATAGATTAAACACTAGAGTAAGTGGTCTTTGGTATGACTCAGAAAATAAACGAGCTGCTATCTGCAGCCACGAATGAGTGACTCAAGAAGGAGAAAAGGTAGGAGAGGGGGTGTTTGTGCAGCAGTGTGTGATGATGAAAACAGGAGACATGGACAGCAGATTTTTTAAAAAGGCAGACAAAACAAAGAACAGAAAGACAAATCACTGCAGGGTTGTTAAATTAACACATTACAGTCTTTAAGAACTTGCTTTCTGACAATGTTGGAAATCAAACATTAATAGTCATTTCTGAACGACACAGGAAGCAGTGCAGGGAGACCTGTCATTTACAAAAAGCTTTCAGAGCTTATTCTCTAGTAGTCTCTCTAGGAAAATACTAAGAACACTGCATTTACTGTGCACATAGAGAGTACTTCAAATAGCTGGGTAACACTGACAGCAAAAGAGAGTTAAAGAGAAAATGACAATGTCAGTCACAGCCACACAGCCGACCAATCACAGCATGAGGTAGGTGTGAACTGTGGGTCTGCCGTTTTGGCAAGTTAAGGACAATAGATGACACACACCTCTTTTGACGTCATATGGGTGTGGGGGAGATTTTCCAAAGTTAACAGACCATTTGACAAGCAATTCAGACAGACTATGAATCCTAATTAAGACTGATGAGGAGGATGCACATGTAGGACACACATTTCCCCACTTGAGAGATACAGAGGTAAATGAGCAGATCTTGTCTGAATATACCAACCTCTCCATTCGGATGGCTTCAGTCTTGCGTAGTTTTTCCTCCCAGGTTTCATTGAGCTCTGCAATGATCTTTTCTGACTCCTGCAAACAAGAGGCAAACAGAGAGCTGTTAGCAGTGGAGGTTAAACAGACGAGATTTATTTTCTGGGTTTAGTTTTCTATACAAGTGACAAATATATTTTTATTTCAGCTAACATTTTTTTCCCCTTTACAAAATGAAAGAGGGCTCAACTCTACAACAAACAAGAACAGAATATTATAAATACTTGAAAAAAACATACAACTTTAACAATGTTATTTAAAACTTTAAAAACTTCCAAGAAGGATGTTGTGTTATGTTATGTATGATGTTATGTTTTCAATATTAAGCTTTCAAAAAATTCTAAGCATTTAGGTAAAACAAGTTCATAGAACATCATGTTTTTCTGAGGTTACCCTTCACTATGGTTGCTTCTGAGTCACTAATACTGCTTCAGCACCTTTAGAATAAAAGTATGAAGTGCCTAAATATCACAATTGAAAGCCAATAAAACATAAATCTATTTTTGTCCAATTTTCCATGTATTTGCGTTGGTGTTTGACGTCATTGGGATGACAGACAGACTGAGAACCATGGTTGCCATGGAAACTGCTTCTCATCCTGGTTGGCTGTTGCAGTCCTATGTGCTGCTTTATCTACGAAGCGTGAGTGTGCACCAAGAGAAAGAGAGATTCGATGCTCTGAGGCCACATGTGGATTGTTTTATTAAAAGGCTGTATGGTGAGCTAAAATTAAAAGAATATTATTAAACAAAAACACAGCTTGTAGTAACTGTTTTTACTTTAAGCTAGTGTCAGTTTGTTCACTTTTAATGGGATTACAAATCAATTTACATGAACTTAAACATAAAAACTGACCATTTACACCTAACATTTATTACATTTTGTTAGGTCTTGTATTTTATTTTAACTTAACTATGTGACGTTGATTTATCTTGGCTGATTGTGATTGATTGATGATTGTGTTCTTGTATTGCTTTCATATCAAACAAGCAGCAAATAATTTTTTTACCCAAGTATTTATGAAAACTTTACTTTTGTCAATTTTTCTTTTTATTGAAAGGGCAGAATTCTGGTAGTTGGATCTTATCTCAACGGGGTTAAACAAAAAATAGAACCACAAAGCCTTTTATGCCCCTTTTGATTGTTATTTTTTTCCTTTTTGTGGGGGAAGGGCAAACTGGGCAGAGACATTTCTTAACTGTTGTAGAAACACGAGTGTGATTTTCAATTGTCTATACTTTACCTTGAGTCTTTCAATGGCCTCCTCCCCTCCAGGTGTTGACATGATGCGCTCCTGGATGCTGGTGACTGACTGCAGACCCCCCTGGCTGCACAGAGCGCCAGAGGATGGAGAGGCTGTCAGGGAACCAATAGGGGCTGTGGAGAAATGGCCAGGGCGTTGGTTCTCTGAGGCTATCAAGTATCTATGCTTATTGTTCTGAATGTCTTTCAGGTCTGAGCCAACGGCAAAAGAGAAAAAGAGAACAGCAAAGAGGTGGGGTAGACATGGGATAAGGGGTAAAGGGAAAATACACATAAAACGGAGAAACCAAATACCACATAAGACAGAGGGAAGTGGGAAAATATGGGAAAAAGAGAAAGGACAAAGGAGGGGAAAGACCAATGTAAGACACACATTATACACCGAAGAGTTAAGACAAAACACCCAGCATGATGTTCAGCTACAGAGAGCAGCGGTTTTCACTCTTTATTTCCATAAAAAGCACCATCTTTTATGGAAAACATAATAATACTGCAGAGCAATAAACACTGAGGTCCTAACACAACACGTAAAATGTTACCGTTTAGTTGTTTTTCCTACTTTTCTGAATTAGTTTCTTTTTTTTTATTGAATGGGCCCACAGAGTGAAAACCGCTATCAGTTCGTCAAAAACAGGAGAGTGCAAAAGAGACTGCAGGAGGGGATGGTGACAGGACAGTGGAGAGTAACTAACACATGCTGCCGAAGTCCAGCCCACAGTTCAGTGGATTAATTCACTCCGCACATGCACTTGCAGATACAGAAACGCATAAAAGCTACAGCAGCGTTGGTTACAAGTTTACATAATACCCTCAAAGTTGTATATTAAAAAAATACATTTTGTTTTACAACAGTTTAAATAATTGTATCAGGTAAAGTTAAATGTTTTGGAAGTGAAACCTGAAGATAATAGCTTTCATGATCTCAAAACCAAGTAAGTACCAAGCTACGTAACTCAATGGGAGCAATGAAACATGTATCATTTAACCTACTTATTAAAAAGAGCGAGTGTATTTTTGCTCAATAAAAAGGAAAACTTTGAATGTTTAAGCACTGAATACTAACACAAGAGAACGTGAGGGCAGATGTGTTAAAGAAGTTTAAGAATACAGCAGAGGGCACACTAGAAAATTATTCAAAACAAACTATTAAAGCACACTAAGTTAGTCAACTGCAGGTATCATACACACTTCTGGTGCAGCTACTTAGAAAAATTAAAAAAATATGCACCTTTCTGTCTGTAGCTCTGAGCCTCACTTTGAGAACTCAGAAGTGCCATTCTAAAGCTTTGAGCACTGTCACCTGCGATGGATGATTAGTGAAAGAAAACACAATAAAAAGCAGCAGGAGCCACTGGCAACAAAAGGAGCTTCAGATAATGAGTGATAGAAAGTGAGACATGATGAAAAAAATCATCTAGAAGCACTGGGGGTGATGAAAAACACTACTTAAATTATGTTTCTGAAAGAAATTCCCAAAGTCTGGAAGAGTGTCTGCAAAAAGCTACCATACCCCCATTATTCTGGAAAATACAGAAGAGCGTATGCAAAGCATTCTAACCTAGTGACATGCTAACCCTTGCCAGATCAGCACACTTACAAAAGCCTTGCACATCTGAGTTCTAATTATTCAGTTTTTCCATTTTAAAGCAATTACATGCAAAGCTGGCAGCAGATTTCATATATAGGCAATGGGGGGTTATAAGCGGTGTTGACCATTATAATTTAGGTAAATAGTGATATATACAGTGCATGATTGGCACATATATACACACATTTGATTCCACTTCCTGGGTAATCATCCCCCATAGGATCAACTAAGGGGAGGCAGGAAAAGATGACAAAGATCAGAAGTCAGCACCAGCAGAATGGGAGGAAAAAAGTTACAGATTTTTACTGAGAGTTGAACGAAAACAATGTCAGGGATGAGAAGAAATGTTATGTACTGACTTGTTAATACTAGGTCTACACAGGCGTTCACATAAAGGCAGGTTATTAATCCTTCTGCTATTGGAACTTATTAATTGTGACATTGCTGTATTTCTTTAATTGGCAGGAGCATGAGTCATTACTCGGTTTCAGCTGGTGGAGTGTGACATTTAATCACCTGTGATGTCAGTCACAAATAGCCACATGTGACTACACTTTAATTCAATCTTTTCTAAACACTTTTGTGTACTATTCAACTATGTAATTTTTAATGAATGGTGTGTCTTTCAGAAACTAAACAAAGAGACACATAACACTTTATTGTATCCAGGAGATCATGGGCCAGTAAAAAAAAAATGTTTTTAAAGCTTTTTTTCTTTTCAACCAGGTACAAGTCCAATTACTGTGACAAAAACACACTCAGATGGTAGAAAGCTTTAAGACAGAAATGAGGACTAAAGATGTTTCCAGTTTCTCTTGACAGAAAAATTGTGTGGCTGTAGACTTACTGTCCAGGATGTCTCCCAGTCCCTGAGCACGGAGCAACTCTTTCAGTCGAGCCACTTCATCCTTCAGCTCACGTACCAACTTATTGTTGGGATCTTCATTGATGACAGCATTGCATTTGATGTTTTTTGCTCGATCAGCATAGCTAAAAATGAGAATGAGCTTAAGGATTGGAAAACTGACACATATTTTACACATGTAATTATATATTTTGTGAGTTCTCATAGATGGAAACCTTACCGTAGAGTACTGAGAGTTTCATCATAGTTGATATCTGCAGGACTGAGAGCAGCTACCATAGCTGTCCTGGAGTTTCCACCTGATGATCAAAGTTCAGTAAACATGTCAATTTGTGGAAAAAAACAAAGATTTTCAAATGCTATATTTCCACAGTACTCAAAAACTGAAATATAATTTACTGCACACAATATATCTTTCAGGAAGAGAAAACAACAGTGACAATGCACCCAGCATCTCTTCTTCATATATCTAAACTAAAGGGAGTGTCCTTGTCTAGTTAGAGAGAAATACAGTCTGCTGACAGAGTTCTCCTTAAATTGGCAGAGAGTAATGGAGACTTGCTCCAGTCATTTTTTATACTATCACTCTGCTTTCCATTATACAAATTACGCAATATCGCTTGCTAGGCAGACGTAAGGATTTCACTAAACAGCTGGGAGATATAAATCCCACCAGGACAGTTTATATATCAGGTGACACTAAAGTTCATACCAAGGTTCTCCCTCAACAACCAGGTCAGAACAGAGTCTCTGTAAGGGATAAAGTCTGTCTTTTTCTTCTTCTTGCTCTGCAACACAGAAAAAAAAAACCAAGCATAAAAACAACAGATAGAGGGATTTGTGTTTTAGCGCTTAAAAATATGAAAAGCTGTACAATGTTGTGATATGTCACATACTTCGTAAGTTACAGATATATAAGCAAAAGTTTGATATGATGTGTTTTTTTTGCTGCGGTGTTTCTGTCCTTCGCAGTTACACTCACAAAGCACAGCACTTAAAATTACAGAATGGCAGCAGTTGATTTGCTACACTTAACACTGCATATAGTCAAATGTAGTGAAAGTTTTCTCATGGGATGATATAGAGGTTAGTGCTTGATCTGTCAAAGAGTTTACCTTGCTGGTGCAGTTATCCTGTGTAAGAAGGCATTACAAGGAAAAGAAAACAGAGGGCAGACATTACAGCATGCCAGGCTACGAAACAGCAAGTCCTTGAAAAGGCGGGGTCAAGTTGAAAAGGGTAAAAGACTGACAAAGGATGAGAAGAGAAATTAAAATAAAAAAAAAAATCAAACAAAAAACACTCACCACTTCAGCCAGGGCAGAGATCACTTTCCCTAACGTGGTAAGAGATTTGTTGATATTTGCTCCCTCCTGCAACCACAAATGAAACATGTCATTCAACAGATGTCAATATGATTTTGGTCATTTGATTATTGATGCAGCAGTTAGTCTTACCTTTAGCCTGGTACCTTTAGCTCCAGTGGAATCTGCACGTTCACTTCCTGCCAAATCTACCAGACTAATTTTACTGACCTGAGGAGAGACGGTGAAGGCATTAGATGGGCTGAGCCCTCATAAAAATCTGAATTCAAGGTGTGTAAGCAATATCAGAGTTACAGTGCGTATACACTGTGTTATGACAAAAACTAATGGTCATTATACAATTTCAATAACAAGTTTGCTTTGAATAACAGCTTTTTAGATAGTGTGTAATTAAATTTGAATTGAACACTTGCTTTTTCCAATAGTACTTTGAGATGACTTTTACTTTGAACTGGCTCTTTAGGTAAACAGAATTGAAATTGTAATAATAGTTGTGCTGGAGCTGAATGATTATTCTCCACAGTTGAGGCATACCAATTAGCAAAATATCACACTTAATGATTCTTGTTTATTAAAAAACACATTTAGCTGTGAAGTTGGTCAGTTGATACTTTCATTTTACCGTTTCTATTTACACAAAGAGACAACTGTTGGATGCTGTAAAGCTACTGCAATGAACTTGTTAAATAACTTCAGATTACAACTTTAATAATACAATAAGAGTTATATCTCATAGGTCAATGTGCTTTAGAAAGAAAAAAAATAGTTGACGTGGTTAGTCAGTGAGTCAATACATAATGTTTTCTGATACAATCACTAAAAAATAAGCAAGAAATTTAATTTACACAATACGATTCTAACCACCACGTATATTGTGACACAGTGGGACAAAAAAAGACAGAAACGAAAGCACCAAATTTCAAATATAAAATTAAATAACTTAAATACCCAGGTTAAAATATCTAAAAAGGAGAACAAATCATTCTACACATTTGTGCATTGCTGTCAAGCAAGATCCTGCCTGGCAGTAAAATCTTATAGAGTGGCTGGAAACAATTGTTATTGTCTTTAAAATAACACTGTGATCTCTGTGTCTCCAGAGTCAAAGGAAACTCTAAAACCAAAATCTAAAATGGTTCTCTTTTTTCCTCCATTTTTTGTCTTCTCTATTTAAAACTATACAAGACTGTTTTCCCACACATTCACAGAGGGGCTAATGAGAATATAAATGTCCAAGACAGTAAGACAAAAACCTCATGCAGACTATTTCCTTTCAGATGTCCAAAAGGGAAATATGTGAGACGTCTGATGAGTGAATGGAGCAGGTAATTGTTTGGAGAGCGAATGTGAGTGCAGAGGACAAGCACACACATTTGGTCTAAACTGGAAAAATACAAGCCAGGTTTCAGAGTCGTTTCAGATACAAAATGGAATTGTTTCGTGGAGAAATAAAATCTGGCCTTGCTGGGTGCTGCACCCAAAAGCTACTCTTTGATTACACCTAGAATAATATTTTCTTAAGAAAACACAGACTCTGTTGCTGTCATACGTTTGTGTGAAAAGAAAAAAAATCCAAACAACTTCGTGAAATTCCCACCTTGTGTGACAAGGACACAATATGCGACATTATTGTAAAAACTTAAGTTAAAGATAAAAATGTACTTTTATAATTAGAAGGGGAATCTAAAGTGTCATAGGATGTTAATGTTTTTGAGGAATAAGAAACACGACCATCTGTCTTGTCTGCTCTGACCTTTTCTGTGGTGAGGTCTGTCTCATTGTCATGTTTCCTCTGCGTGAAGACGATGGTGAAAACTGCGTGGGACCTGCTGCTAGTCTCATTCATGTTGGTAGCAGCAACAGTTCTAGAAGGGAACATGTGTGCATAGTTAGAAAAAAAAATTAGATACATGTTCAGGCATTTAAATTTTTTTTTTTGCAAAAAAATGTCACCATGATAAAGGCTGCATAAATAACACTGAATGTTACAAGTTCTATCCGCTCAGGGTTTTACACCTCTTAGGGTGAATTGAGTCCATGGGATTACTTTGTGCAGCGGAGGGGGATAATATTGCAAGGACAACGATCAGAAGCACACAAGATATACTCAGAAAAATAGCCATAAGGGAGATACGGGCTTTACATGCCACGTTCTACAAATAAGCTGTCTAAGCTATAATAATAATAAGCTATAATCGTCAACACAGAACAATTATAGCAGAGTTAACTCCTCCCTGCAGTAGCCTTCATAACACAAAGATATGTATGCATATATATGTTGCACTTAAAACTTGTTTTAAAATTCTGTTTGCTTGCTTGCTTTTAATGAAGAATCTAAGTCAAACAGATAAAGCTCAAATTGATGTTTTATTTAAATTTAGGCATGTAAATAGGGAGGATTCTGGTGAACTATTTAATCTGAGGTTAAACCTGATGAAAGAACCACAAATTCTCATATCTTATTCAATCTAAATGACTAAGAATTTGGATTATCAAATGATGGTGTTACTTCCCCATCCCCCTCCTTAATCTCAGCATGAACTTGGCTTGGCTCACCTGGCCTTGTTTCCTGCATCCATTAAGTCAGCAATGTCTGTGTAAGAGGTAACAGCTAGCTTGGACAGGTCTTCAACGTAGGGACCCAGCAGCGGATGCTCTCGCACTCGTAGATTCCCCTTGTTTTTGGGATTGAGTAAATCTCGCACCCGCTCACAGTAGATCTCCATGTAACTGACCTAAAATGGTAGCAGTATCAGTTAAGGCAAAACTACCGTTAGTATGAGACTGAATAAAAGTCTGAATAACATGGACAGATTACTATATAGTGAAATATTCATTATTCTAATAATATGCTTTAGGGAATATCTACAAAGAAAACAATGCGACACTTTCTGAAAAACACAGATGTAAAAGTGAACAAAAACAGTATTTTTGAATCTTTAGTCAATGTGTGTTCAGTGTCTGATTTAATCACTGCTGGCAAACAGCATTGAATGCAATAAAAAAAACTCGGCAGGGTTCGACAACAGGGATTACAGACTCTAAAGCACTTCAAGCTTACCTCCACTGAATAGGAGAGCTCCTCTTTGTTGCTGTCCTCATTGATTTTCTCAAACAGATCTTCACAGAGCTGGTAGGGCAGAGGAGGAGGAGAGAGATGATTTTTAGTTCAAATTAACTACATGTGGAAAAATAAAGAGAATGGTCGCCAAGTACGCTAAAATAGATAAAGAAATGGAGAAAAAGCAAACAGTATGTGAGCTATGACTTTGTTATAAAGATTTGATAATTGAAGAGATAAAAATCAATACTAATTACAAACTTTAGGACAGAAGTTTTAATCCTTGTGGGCTATTAGATTCTCTTAAATGTATTATACAAACCATGGGAATGATTCCTTCCTGTCCCTCCTCCTGTTTGCCCATCATAGTATAGGATTTGCCAGCTCCAGTCTGACCATAAGCAAAAATGCAGACGTTGTAGCCTTCAAAAGCATGTTCCAGCATTTCTTTTCCAATGTCATTATAGACACGATTCTGTGATGCAAAGTAGGAGTCTTCTGGCTGTAAGACAATAACAAAATAATTTCAGGCAAATTATATTTTGGCACAAGACTGTGGTAATTCAAAATTTTAAAACATGTCCCCTAAAAACTTCATATTTAGTCAAAACCACTGGAAAAATTAAACTTACTGTGGTGTGTGACCAGTAGGAATAGTCAAAACTGAAGGTTTTTGCTGGTTCCTTTGGGGCTTTGGGGTTGAGGATAGCTGCGGAAAAGGAGGAAAAATTATGTGTCAAAAAAATATGGCTTCTTTGCAATAGGGTAAAAAAAAAACCAACCTCTTATGTTCATACGGTTTCTTTTGCTAAGCCTAAATGAAAAAAGTTTGATTATGTCCATTGAATTGCAGCTAAAAATTTACTAGTGCAACTACCATCTTTTTTCTCCCTTTGCACATGCATTTAATATCTGGTTTTCACCTTTATTGGAACTAGCAATAAGTTTGAGGGGGAATAAAATTGACAGTATTTACAAGTATTTATTGGTTCAAGCTGGTTCAAATATTTATTAGTTCAACCAACAAAGAAAAGAGGAAACATGACAACCAAATAATCACAAATTGTCATAGCTGTGCTTGGAGCTGCAAAGATGATTGCCACTTCTCAGCATGCATATACGCAACCTTGTCTGACGTCTTGGTTAAACATTAAATGTTGCTTAAAAATGCAAACCAATTTAACCTTTTATATAAACTTGGTTATTTTTATGCATTTCTTTTGTTTACCTTAAAATAAAAGCTGCAAAATATAAAAAACACATTTATTTAGGTTTTCAAATGTAAACAGTTTACAGTTTATTTTTATGCCTCTTGCTAAATACATGTTTTCCTATATCAGTTCATAAATCAGAACACCACCAGCAGATATATCAGGACCCAAAGTCACATGAATTGGTGATCCATGACATCTGCTTTGTTTTTAAGAAGCAGGAATGTTTCAAGTTTTAACACTAAACGATAAACATCTTAACTTGCATAAATTAGGATTATAAAATGAGAAACAGAATAAAGAGTTTGAATATCAATATAAGCTGCTTTTTACTGCAACATTTCACTTGATGTATCTGCTGGCACTGCATTTCCATTGAACCCAGTCATTCCCTGTGGCCACACACACACTTTATTAATGAGAAAGAATCTGCTACCATGCCTGGTATGTCACTCCCCTCAACCACGCCGGTTGGTACCCACGAGACAAGTGTCCTAGCTTTAAGACTGTGTGCACTAAATTGTAACTGAAACAGAGCAAGATGCTGAATTACTGGATAATATTTGTTCAAATACATACTTTTGTTGTTAAAAATTGTTTTCTAGACAAGCTGTAATTTATTCTTTCACAATTAAAATAAAAGTTTGCTTATGCTGTGCGGACAAACATCTTCCACATTAGAACTGAGGGGGAAGAGAAAAAAAGGAAGCAATGAAGACTAAAAATGACTTAATGAGCAACGTGTGTGAACTCAAGACCCTAGCAACAATCAAGAATACAAACAGAAAACAAAAGCTGGACAAAAATGGGGGCGGAAGCTATTTAGAGTGAATTCAACCTGCACACAATAGTTATGTGTATGTTTTGTTCGTAAAAATGTGTGTTTAAACATATCGTAGAACCAGCTACAAAGCTGGAATTAGCTTTATTTTACAAACCTTTTGCACCAAGATGCAAGCAGCAGAGTGCCTCATGTACCCAGAGGATTTCAGCAGGCTTATTAATAATGCAGGAGAAGAGGAGAGACAGGGATTGCATATCGCCCTCCATGAGTCATGTCATATGCTGACAGAAAAGCAGTGTGTCTTTAGAAACAAGCACACTGACTTTTTTGCTCTATGTGCCTTGCATATGCAATATCCTTCCTACTGCTATTGCACAATAAAACACTTGCACAGATAAAAGTAATACATTGGCTTCTACAGTCTTCAATCTTTAGTTTAAGGTACACAGCAGTAGCTTCCATATTGGGCAATGGGCACTGGAAAAGGATACAGCAAAACAGGTGGCTAAATAAAGCCCATTTTCACCTCTGACCTAGCCTCTAGAGGGGAACTGGAGCCTAGCCATGGAGAAATGAAGAGGTTTAGGTTACCAATGCCCCTATTCCCCTTTCCTGGAACAATCTACAGTCGCTATATTAATGAGGAGGCAGCCTTGACCCTGATTCCGTGTTCGGAAGACTATACAGCAATAAAATCTGGCAAAACAGACAGTGGAACATGTGGGACAAGTGCGCAATAAATTGCTCAATACAGGCCAGTAAACAGATGAGCATAAAACAAAGGATGCTGTTGTCAAGCCTGTTGATTTCATCAATTTAATTCGTGGAATCTAATCAAAAAATTGTAGTGTAAAAAAACAGTACATGAGCTAGGACACCTCTCTGTACCAAAAAGTGAATCATGCTTATGTGGCTAGATCACCCCTGTTAGTCTCTGACAAGTCCAGTCTCATTTTAGAGACTATAAAAATGAATAATTGAAAAGAACCTAAACATCCCACACTGATTTTATGTGAGCATGGACTCAAACCCAGACGTTTAGTGAAAAAAATAAAATGCCACAGCACTATAGTGAACACTTCACCAAGAGTTTCAATCTGTACTTGAAATGGAAGATACATTCTGCTGCCTCATAAACGTCATCAATCCATCTTTCTCAACCATGGCAACAGGTGTAGGATCAGGCTCTGGTTGCCATAACAACTTCAACTTAGCACAGAAGGGGAGGATGTGGCACACTGTGTTGTCTTTTCTCATGTGTCAAGCATTCCTTATCACTATTCTCTAAATTGTATACTTATAATACATGTTTATAGACCGTTAGTTATTCATTAAATACTGCTTTATCAAGCTTTTGGTGGTTTAAACACTCGAAAACATGTGGAAGGCTCAGTGTGAAAAGCTTTGGGATTTGTAACTAAGACATTAAGCCACTTATCATGTTAGACTCCATAAGTAATATGAGAACTTTCCCTACACAAAGACCCACTTGGTAAATATAACAAATAGAAATTGAATATTATATGAAACAAAACAGGTAAAAAGGTATGTGGACACAAGCCATTTATTTATCACTGTTATATTGATACATTGATAAGTATTTCTGAAATTGATTTATTTATTATTTAAAATTTGTTTATTTGTCAGAAATTTTGTCTGAAATAAATTTCATTTCATAACATACATAGTCAAATTACAGTTATCAGATGCCAATGAAAGTTTAACAGAGAGAAAAAATAAACAATTCCTTTAAGACTAAGAATTTTGTTACTTTGTGAGGAAGAGCTACTGAGAGGCAACTTAAATGTCCATTTTTCCTAAATGTAACTGCCTGATATTTTTATTTCCAAAAAAAAATAAACCAGAGATTATGGCAACACACCATAGGAGTTCTCCCTTTTAAAGCAGGGTGGATAACAGTTTAACTAACCACATCCTGCCTTCCTGAGAACATCACTCAGCTGGTTGTAGCTGGCAGACATTTTCTGCTACAGTGTTCAACATGGGGCCTATAATTCAACCAGGAAAGCTAAAATATCCCTCCATAATTAGGCTGTTAGGAGGTCTCCAAGCACCAGATGGGGACTAAAAGCTTGCATCTTCCACCTGAGACAAGTAGAGTCTAAAATAGCTGAACAAATCAGCCTCTCTAAGCAAATATTTAAGTTATTGTTCAGTGTCTGTTTAGAATCACGAGAAAAAAGTAAAAGCATAAAATAAAATTCATGAGCAAAGCTTTAAAATAATATATAGGCTGATAATACACTCATTTAGAAACTGTATCTGTGAGGAACTACAACAAGAACTAAACCAGTGTAGCCATGCTCAGTTTACTCGTAACCAAATTCTTACTTTCAGTATAATTCATAAGATAAAAACTAGGGCACCTCACAATATTCTATTGTTAAATTTTCATTTTTTTAAATCCTCCTGATCATGTCCAGGGTTGGAGAGCGTCTGAAGTCTACCCCAGTTGTCATCAGGAGAGATGGTATATACCCTAAACAAGTCCCCAATCTATAACAGAACCAATACAGAAACTCAACTGCACAAAAAGCTTTATGTGCATACAGTACTGCAGTAGTTGATTTAAATGTGGAAGAAACACACATGGGACAGTTCTTTTTCTGATTACACATTTTCAAAAGACTGTCTTAAGGAGCTACCAAAAAATCTAATTTATTAATATTCTGCTTTGACCACACAAGGTTCTGGTAGGTAAGGAAGGCACAGAGGACAAAATGAGCATTTTTAATAACCCTATTTGCGCAAGGTCAATGCTGCACAAGACTAGTTATTTTCTCCTCTGTAAGGGTAATGGAATAGAGTAAATATACTAGGTTAAAATGTTATAAACCCTAGTAAGTCATGCTCAAATATAATCTAAAGATCATCAATGCCTATGTCTGCTTATAAAAATGTTGTACTTCAGCAAGACTTATGGTAAGTCACCTCACATTTATTAGTTGCATTAAGGACATTCAGTTGACACAATACATTGATGATGCAATTAATCAGTTGTGTGACAAGTTGGCTGTTTTGAGAAAATGGACATTAACTAATAACACATATGGTAAATTATATAAAATGACTGACTCACATGTTCATTTCTGCCCAGCCCCACTGCTTTGCATGTTCTTTAAAGTGTATTTAGCAATGTGTATGTGTGTGTGATGATTCAGTTACCAGGGCTGCAGCAAAGGTGACAGAGTTATCACTGGATGCAGCTCAAATCTGAGGGCTAAAAGTAGTGTCTGAGCACTGCTGTACACATTTGACAAACAGCTGAGCTTGTTGCTTGTTGCACAGGACATTCAACATCTCCAAAACAAAGCCTAACATGTGGTAAGTTAGCCTTCACTGAAAGCAGAACATTTTAAAATGAGCTTGGAAAAATATGGTGGTGTTTTAAAAAAAACTGCAGTGATTCAACATTTCAGAAATGCAGAAACCTTGAAGGAAAAGACTGTCCAATCAAAAAATGGCCTTCACAACAGAATCACAGCCATTGAATCAAACCATTTTTTAAAATCCTTTTCATTCATAAAACACTGTATTTTGACCCCAGGGCAGCAGGAGGGTTCAAAACAATCCTTATCTAATGTTTCTAAAAAACTCTTCAACAAAGACACCTTGTTCCAAAAAAACCAAACCTCAGTCAATGTGAGGCCTGAGCACATCATTTTCACATCTGTTGGGGGTTGAAGAAAAAGGAAAACAGTACAGGAAGACACCAGAACAAAGCACAGCATAATGCAGCTGACAAATGTGCCTGCAAAAAACATTAGGTAATTTGTTATGACAAGCTTTATGTGCCCAGTCCACTCTGTAACAATGACCCTATTCAAACCACCTTAACCTCCCTCCCTAATAGAAAATCGACACATTTAGAAAATAGAATTTTAGATGATTTTGTTGCAGCCTGACTAAAGTCAGCAAAATATAAACTATGACTAAGAGGTTTAGAGAAACAGATTTACATTTACTGTGAGGAAAAATACCTTATGTTGTTCATTTCATGCTAAAATAAAGAAATCTAGTCTGCTTTGAGCAAGTATAATCAGAATTTATAGTTATGTGCTTTGGAATAGAAAGTTGTTGTTTCTTTGACATTGGTTAATAATCACATTTAATTCCTACCGCCTGTGAAACTTAAGACAGATCTGTCAGAAAAGTTTAAGTGACAATACAATGAGAACACAAGCAATGTACTGGGAGAGGATGTGTTTTTCTCCAATTACAAAGTTCATGCTCTTATTAAAAGGACTTATCTTAACCTACTTTCTTACTTTCAGCATGACGCTTTCTGCTACACATGATGAGATAAAAAAAAATCTAAACTGTATTAGGTGAGGCACAAAGTAGACAGTGGTTCTTTGTCTCACATTAGTAGAAACTGTTCAAAATGATTAAACTAAGTGCTGAAGTTTTAACAATCTTGTGTCAAGAAGAAAAAGACAGATGCATATAAATCAAATGACTATAGATGAGGTTGCTTGCCGAACTAGAAAGCAGTGGGAGAGGTCACAGTCTTGGTCTATGTGCCAGCTGTTCCAGTTCACTTCTCCCGTCTATTTATACAACAGCAGATGGCTGTTAGTGCTTTGCATGCCGACAGACTGCCAGTGACAGGAAGGAATGGACAGACTTGAGCCGCCCAATCTTTCCGCTGAACTCTAAGCCAAACTATACATTGCTCCCAGCTCAAAAGGCACTGATACCGAGCTAAGGCTGAGATGGTAGCAGCTTAGACGGGGTTCAGTCACAGAGTTCAGATTAACAGAGAGTGAAGGGAGGTTTCTAGAAGCCACCAGACAGAGAAAACATGCAAAGCCAGCAGGACTCTATTCATAAGCAAAACAAACACAGAACTACAACAAAAAGAGGGACGCTAGGCAGCCTCTCAGGTGATGAATTAGGGGATTTAAACTAGCTCAGTACTATTATGGCAAGAAAAAGAACTGAAAAAAATTAAACATTCTGACATCTTGCAATTCCACATGTTCAGGCCACAGAAGAAGACTCTGCAGGTTTGCCTAAAAGGTCGCAGTTCTTTCCCAACACACCCTGTGTCATGTATAAGCACTGCAACACCAAACCAGTTTTAAAGGCCGTGTAAAGCAAATTTTTTTGAAACCTAATTTTATACACTTGGCTGTGTTTTTAATCAAATGAATTTAGATGGGTGATTACTAACACATTTTCCTGTGGTGTGACAAACTCTGAACACCCATTTTTGTATACTTTACTCTCACTTTAAAGCTCTTTTACAAAACTCTTTTGCACAATGGCTGAAAACACTAATCTGACTTTGTGCTGCCTCTGGGCTGGCCATTCACAAATAACTGATGGGCTGTTGGAATAGAAGCAAGCAGAAGGAGGCATCCGTTTACCAGATTGAGGTGTTTTGTGAAAGAATCTTCAGTCAAGGATTCAAAAATAGCACATAATGCACTGATGGTTGAATATTGTCAGCACAGATTTAGGCACAACCACCTTTGGACAAGTGAAACCATGTGTGCTTGATGAAGAAAGAGCAGTAACAGTAATACAATTCCATTGCCAGAAGAAATATTCTGATTTCAACTCCAACAATCCATTATGCCCTAGAAAACTTTCCAAATAACCGCATATGCTGACAATCATTAAATTAATGGAGAAATAAACCCTTGTTCTAAATATCTAATTATGGCAGAAGATTTTCTGCAATTCGTCTGAAACCAGCATAACAAATATCATATGATCCAGGCTAAGTGGGAACAACAGTGCAAACCAGACTGTAAGCAGGGAAAAAACACACAGTCCCCTGCATTCAGTGCACACAACAGGCACCCATTTTACAGAGCAGTGACCTGGATTTTTTTACACAGCTTCTTCTCAGAAACTGAAGTCTCACTTTAAATACTTTCTGGCTTTATATAAGCATGACATCATGAAGACAGACCGGGCACACCAATCAGTCTAGTGTATTTTTTTTTGTTTGTTGTTTAACTTAAAACTTTAAAAAATACAATATATTTTAAATGTTCAGGAAGGAAAAAAGGGATACCTTCAACTGAGGCCTAAAATCAAATTGCGCCTATGTGCGAGGTTGCCTGTGAATGTATCTATTTGTGTGTGAACACTTTATTAATCTTTACTCCACAGTATTTAAACAGCAGCATGAAATAGATCTACTTTGCATATTGCAATCCACTCGTCTTTGGTGTTACTAAAGTTGCAAAATTACTAAATGACATTTTTACTTATAAATAATACAAACTAAACATCTTGCCCACAAACAAGCTGATCATGCCATGACTGCAAAACTATCAAGGTTCCTTCTGAATACAGTCCTCAGACTGTGGGAGGAAACCAACCAATACAGTCTGAAGGAAAAGAGCAGTGTCTGTGAGAGCGCAACAACTTCATGCTCCTGGATGTGGGACAAACCAGCCATTTAACCAAACTTAAGCAGCGAACCAAGACAAGGTAAAAGAGTTAAAGCAAACATGTGATAACAAGAACACAAATACAGTATACAATAATCTGCTTTTCATCATCAAGTTAAAAATGAATGGATGTGTGCTGCTGTGAGCACAACCTGAAGTGACAATTAAAAAATATGTTGGTAAAAACGGAAAGAATGAATGCAAGGGAAGAAAAAGATGAAAGCACAGGAATTTTACCCTGTACTTTTACCACGTATATAGAGTACTGAGACAAAGCTTTTATGTTTACATTCCTTTCCTTCACATAGTACTCTCAGGGAGACAAGTCCAAACAGACAGCCAGAGACATAAAGGTCTATCTTCAGTGATAAGAAGAACAGAGGTTGCTGCAAGTGATGATTTGCCTTCGCCACAGACCTGTGACTTCAAAATCAGTGTCATTCAAAAGACTCAAAAGTGAAATAGACTAGTTAAAATCGCAAATGGTTACTCCACACACCACTGGATGTAAAATAAGGACTTTTTCTGTAGTGTAGCTCATCTGCATAAATGAAATGTTAGACATTAATACGCATAAAAGCAATCATCATTCAGAGATGGACGACTTGATGTGATGTTGCCTCACGCTACTCTACACGTGAACAAAACTCGTGCCTGACTTCCACAGACCCTGCTGCAGAGGATACGTTTAGTTCCCCTCCCCCTCTCTAGTTGGCTCCTTCTAATGACATATTTGCTACAAAAGGCTTGCTCAGATTACTCTGAGCTCAGTCACAGCCGGCTATCGAAGTTGAAATAATAAAAAATGAGCAAGATGAACAAATATCGGAAAGAAAAAAAGATGACGGATATCCGCTGGTCCAAATTTTTTCTAGTATTCCAAAGATAGAGGCAAAAGTAACTGATCGCAAATCTGATAGCACATTATTCTATATAAGACCAATATGACAAACTTATTAGAGTTGTAAAAACTTTTGTGCATTAGATATTTGTATATTAGTATGCATGTTAGGGTTGGGTAAATTTGGCAAAAAAAATTTTTATCACAGTAGGACAACCAAACCAAACAAGGTGTGCTAAAAAGAAAAAAACTATATACATCTGTGTGTGTGTGTGTGTGTGTGTGTATTTCCACAAAGTCACATGGGGTGTCCCCAGATTTTAACGCTCACCCAAAAAATCTGTCAGTGACATTACATTTTATCACTTTCTGTTAAAGAGCTGCCACGAGTAGATTTACTCCAAACTGGGTGAACATCGCACAACAAGCATTTGTGCTTCTCACCTGACAGTCATGTGCCAGAGAAAAAGCTGATAACAGACATCCGTTTGTTCTCTCTACTCATTTTGAGTTCAGCTTGTGAGGAATGATTGAGCAAAAGGAAGAAAAAGTCTGAGCTATTAGTAATATGAGATGCAACATCTTGATGGGGTGTCTGTGTACGTCCACAAGGGTCAGAGGAATTACAGGGCCAGGGCGTGGCGACCTGCAGCAAACTGGTGGATTATTGGCCTTAAGTGGGTCAATCATTACAGACTACACAGTGTCCAGCAGAAGGATGTCATCTCTCACACAAATGTTGCATTCTGTTTGATGGCTATATTTCATTTACATGAGATAGAAATAACAATAGACCTGCTCTGATGATAGCCTCCTCTCACGTGTGACACTGCAGCTGAGCTCACTTCTCCCTGCAGGGGGGGGCTTTGTAATGTCACCTTGCACTTATCAGCTCTTAGTGAGAGGACACTTGGTGAAATTATAACTGAAAGGTGAAGGTTTAATTGATGTGGTGACCTTCTGTTTGCTCTGATCATTGGTTAACAGTTTCATAATCATCAATAACTGGCTCTAGAAACCAAGACAAGGTTTCTTGTAGGTAACCTAGCATCTAGCATATTATCTTCAACAAAGATCATCTATGGCAAAATGTAAAAAAGTGGGAAATAATGTGCCGGTTCTTTATATAACATTATATTTATGAGTTTCTGTTCACTGGTTTATGGTAAACGGAACACATAGGTTACATAACAAAATGGAGATGAAAACAACACTGCAGTCTAAATGAAGGCTCAGAATGTGCACGACTTATTTAACATCTGAAGCATTAACATGAAACAATGCAACTTTCCTTTATAATTACATTAGTAATGGAATGTTTAAGAGTCTGCTGAATGAGGCCTTTGCTTCTTTCCAGGCTGCCTGCAGAGGCCACACACTCTGGGTAATCAATTTGCTGCTGCTCTGCCTGCATCCAATCCTCAACAACACTGTGCATTGTTGGAAAAGGACACAGGGAGGGGGAGCCTCCTGTTTTTGCCCAATAGCTCTGAGCTACTCTCCTCTTTCTTGCTTTCTTTCTCGCTTTCTTTCTTGCTTTCTCCCTCCCTCTCTCTCTCTCGCGCGCACACACACACACACACACACACACACACACACACACACACACACTTAAGTGAGTTACAATAGGGGTAAGGTCTTGGCCTCTTTTATGCATCTGCCAAACACCTATGAACTGACCAAGCAT
>JAVKLF010000152.1:13428809-13460334 GCA_034783495.1 Millerichthys robustus | reverse complement strand
CTTAAGTGAGTTACAATAGGGGTAAGGTCTTGGCCTCTTTTATGCATCTGCCAAACACCTATGAACTGACCAAGCATCTCAATAAAACATGCTTTTTATGCCTAACAGATTTTTTTTATGTAAGGCCAAAACCCAATAAAGTGCTGTTAAAGCCCCAAAATGCCACAAATGCATATGTACAACATTTGTACAAAGAAATACATAAAGAAGAAATAACAATAAAGCTGACTGAAAAAGTTTGTGTGCATTTGATTAAAGACTACATCTGAAATTGTGATATTTAACAAATAAATAAACCTTGAGAGCAAGTTTGCAATGTTTCAGAAATAAACTATTTTTGCCACATTTGAATAAGACATCCTAGTGAATTAGCTATCCATGCATTTGACAAAAGATAACAGTAGAAGTTATGTTACAAATGTAGAGTTTCACTACCAAAGAACCATCGCTATCATTCTTGTTGACCTTCAGATGCAGCACCCAATACATGTTCTCTGCTTCAGCCACAATTGTACAGGAGTTATATGAAATATCTCAAAAGATAAGATTTCCAGAACCTTTAACTCCAACTTAATCCTTACAACTACTTAGTCTAAGGTTGTAATGGACAATAAAAAGATGGAAGATTGCTATAAGATCGAATGTTCTTAGAAGGAGAAGAAATTGAAGACACACAAAGAAGAGAGGTTGCCAGGGTAGTTTTTTAGTTGGCAACTTATTCTTGTGTCAGCTGGATTTGGCCATTCTTCTTTTAGCAGTCATTACAAGCTCATTTATTATGAGATCAGTCATATGAGGAAAATTTTCCAGTCACTGGTAAGTATCTGTAATGTTGCATCCATCTGCTCTCATCTTTGTACACTGCCTTTTCTCACAACCCCAAATTCAAAATACAGAATCAGTAATAGAAACAATATCACACATTCTGTTCAAGTCCATTCTTTATAGTATGTGTTTATTAAAAAGGCTTTAAGCATCAGAAAAAAAGAAAATTAATAAGTGTCTCAATTATTAAAGCCATATGTATAGCATCCCTTGGTCTCCCAAGCAAACTGTTACTGACTCATGACCATAACAAACATGCTGACTTTGATAAACATGACAAGACAGAAACTGTGAGGTGATCCACATCTACAAAATGATCAGTCTTTTTTAAAAATTATGTCAATTGCAAGTACTCTACGTATATATATACACGTTTGACCTACAAGGTATTGTTAAATCTCTCAGCATCTTATTAAGACAGCATTCTCAGCATACCATCTGCAATGAAGTCCTGATGAAGGCAGAGTATGGCTGCCTGCCAGCCTCCCTTTCTGCTCTGCAATCTGCCTGTGCAATGGGAGGTAGAGTAGGCACTGCTGCAACCTACTTCCCTCCCTCGATTACATGCTCGCTGACTAAACCCCACTCAAAAGAACGCTGCATATGCCACAGCAGTTCTGCCACAAACCACAAGTCACCATAAGCTCCTTCGGGTGACATTGGCATAATGAAAAATACAAGGATATGGAGTAAAAGTACTGGAGATTTAACACAAAGCTTCTTTTGTGGTAGAGTGGGAGAGATGAAGAACAAGCGAGCCATATCTAGGAGGGACACTTGATCTTATAGAAGATTCATATAGGCTTAATCTAATGAAGCTGATAAGACTGACAGACACGATTTGAAGAAAGTCAGAGAGACTGCTGGAAGAACAGACTTATTTTGTCACGAGCCGTCTTAGTACTGGGTCATTAAACATTACGGCTAATGTCTGGGGGACGGAGTTCATCTGCCAGCTGGAATGGGCTGGCAGACAAACATAAGTCAGGAGGCTTCGAAGTACCTGATGACTAACATTCACAAGTAACTTGAATCATGTGAAAACATAACAAAGGACTTCTCTTGCTTTGTTATTACTTTTATATATATTATATTCTTTAATTTCACAAAGAAGCTCTCAGTTAAGCAAGGTACCTAGAGATATTAAACCAAAAATGTTTGATGTTTATGGAAATACATTTCATAAATCACTACATTTTATTCTTCCCACAAGTGGAAGCTAGGAGAGATTTATACACCTATGCTTTTTAAGCACACAACTTTGTTCATTAGCAATACTGTAGTTTTGTTATCACACGTTCTGTACATGTCTACAAGTCAAATAAGGTTTTTCATCAGCTTACTCGTTGATTCTTATATGTTGTCAAATTTGACAAAACTTTACACAGCAATATAAGAAATTATAAAGTCTGGTAACTGAACCATCTCAGTTTCTCGGTAGAATCGTAGCAATATAAACAAAAAGAAAAGCTCATTAAGTGAATGAATTACTTACTTCCATAACATTTAGTTTGTCTTTTAACAAGCATTACACAAAAAGGTTTGTGTAAATTCAGATGACATAATCATGAACTGCACAAGAACACATAGATATCTGTCATGAAACACTGATTGTGATCAAGCTTAGAAGAACAGGGGCGTTCGGCAGGTTAGAATGTTGAATGACCCCTGGTAACTGAGCTTTTCTCGCATGCAGGCTGCTAAGGCATGTAGGCCCCTCCAGAGAAGGAGGCATTTCAGTCTGTAGGCCTTTTATTCCCTTTCAGTCTGTTTGTCCCCAACCATCCACTATTCATTTGGCTCCAGCAGTATAGAAGACCCCTGAAGGAAGGTGGGAGAATGTGTGGTCCACCAAACTTTTTTTTTTTCACAGACAGATCTACATCTGTTCACAGACAGATCTACATCCGTTCAAGATGTAACGTATGTTATTGTGTGCATATCTGCAGACTACTTACTTGTGGTGTTTCCTTGCATCTGAATGATACATTTAGACTCCTTGCTCGTCTCCCTGGAGTTGAAGGGCCGAACTCGAACGGCGACTTTAACGGACGCCCCGGACATGTTTGCGGTTCAGGACTTTTTCTCCAGTAAGTATTTGTATATCCCCCTCCTATAGAAAGCACAAGACGTGTGTATTTTTTTGTTTGTTTGTTTGTCTTTCCAAAACGCTAAATAAGTAGCAAGTATTTTTCTCCATCAGTAGTAACAGACAGCAACAAATACAGCCAAACAAAGCCACTGAAGCTAACCCTTAATAGTTAAATAAAAGTGAATTTTCATTTTAATAACTGATTCTATGTGAATTGTGTTGTGCCAAAACAACATCATGGTTCTCGTCATCAATTGTGCATTGTATAATATGAAGATGAAAACACAACTTTATGGGTTTGTGGTCAATTTAAACTATACTTTCTGGTGACCAATGACTACATAACCTAAACATCTGTGTTTTTCGCCCCCCTAAATTCTTATAGTCAGCCATACTTGCTGAAGCATACGCCCATGGAATGCTATCTTCCTCTTTTGGTGTGGGCTAACAGTAGGACAACGAGCCAGGCCTGTCTGCTTGCATATGTGATACTGCTCATCCTCTCTACACAAAAAGAGATTATACATGTCCGATTTTGACAAATTATATTCGTCGATATTAAGTGGGCTAATCCTCCTTTGTATGTTGTGGAACAGTGCAGGCAAGAGTTACATGTATATATGTGTAGTACAAACTGAACACACGTTCATATTTAGCCTGCTGCTGTACGAAGAAGGTAAAAACCCTGTTTGATATGAAATTGTATTTGTAGCTTTGAAAGATAGCTTCACAAAAACCCAGAAAGGTTAGCTGCTGTCGCTTATTATACTGACACAAGACAAGTAACCTCCAGGGGTTTAACAACTATCAATGTTTAGATAAATACGATGTATATGACTTAATAACTCAACATAATTTACTAACTAAACGCGAATAATGACCTTTATCGTATGTAAATTGTCCCCTATGACTGACATACTGTGATACTAACAGCTGCTCAACAGCAAAAAAAAATAAACACATAACAACAAAAATATCAGGAAAATCAGTCAAGGTTTAAATATATAAGCAAATTTAGCGTTCATACTCACGTTTAAAGACTCGCCGATATCACCGGACAGTCAGTGGCGTGAACTAACGTTAGCTTGCGCGCGACAGGATGTGTTGATTTGTTTAATCAGAATCTGCACGAATGTAAACAGCTACAAAGTCCATTTTCGTGAAAAACACCCATTATAGCGGTACCCTCTGCCGGATGGATACGCAATTAGAGACGGCGACTCCTTCACCGAGTTTATTTTCTCGTAGCGGCAGAAAACAGACGACTAACTGCACTCAGGCGAAAATGGAAATCGACGGATCGCCTTGATTTACCGAGGAGATTACGTCAACTCCCTCTCTAAGCGTGTGGACTGGCAGGCTTTGACGAGCCAATGAACGTAGAGGTATGGTTGACTAATGTGTCGTAGAGCCAATGGGGAGCTTCCGAGTCGGAAGCAAGGGGTAGTGGGTGGGACTTCTCGCTCCATTTTTCGATCGTGACGCCACACTGCAGGATTTCTATCCACTACTCCCCGCACCGCTGTCACCATTCATTTATATTACTGGACTGGACAAAGCCTATCCGCGCTACTTCCGTGTAAAGTGTGTCGCCATTACTATGGGTTGATTGTGGACGTAAGAACGCTGCGTCCATACTGTTGATTGGAGCACTACTACATATTTTGTTATTTTATAACACACACAATGGTGTTTGATTATACTGACCAACACTAATAAAATTATTTATTTAAAGCAGCGATGTCAAGGACTGGCCTGACCCATATTTTTATTTTCTTTTCATGTTTTACACACTGATTGTGACATATTTAGTCTGGTACATTTTCACCCTAATCTAATTCATTTATCAGGCATATTTTACACAAAAATAATTTTTGGTGGGGGACTCAGGTATAAATAATTTTAAATGGAATTTTTTTTTGGATGTGTCTGATAAAAATACGCAATGTAATAGTAAATACCAGTGACAATAAAAATGTTTCATACATGTATAGGGTCTCTGATGCTGTTTACGTTAATCTGGATTGGACTAATTTATTAAAGAATTATGACAATGGAGCGTAATATTTGGACTCAATATTTATCAGTTATATGAGATTAGACTTTTATTTTAGTTATACTTGTTTTTTGTTTTTTTTACACCAAACACCCTCATTAGAGCAGGTCCCTCATATTTAGCAAGCCTGGCCTACGTTTGTGACACTGACAACTGTTTACTGATTGTGTTCATTAAATTTGGTGCATAATTTACCTGTCTGCCTGCAGCTGCCATTATGTATCGGTGTACAATACATAACGATTGCTTTACAACAGCCTAGTACAGGCAATGCACAGAAGGAACTTACTTGTGAAATGTTCATAGCATAATATTCAGTTCCTGATGTGTAAATCTTCCTTTTCTTGGGCTCTGCACAAGTAGGCCTATACGCATGAGCCGTGTTGATCCGCAATCAACACATAGCAATGGCGACGCTTCTGCGCGTCTTAAACCACGTGACATCCAATCCAGTCATATATATCAATGTCTGTCACCGCGTTATAAGGGTCACCGCACCCCTAACGGTATCATATCTCGGTATGTTATGTTTAAAAATATGGATAAAGCTAAATAAGTAAAGCAACAACAATACAGTGAGTTTCTGATTTTATCTCAGACATAGGATGTTAAAATAACACAAAATGAAATTTAAACGAAAGATATTTAATCAGAAAAGCGCTCTAAAATGACCGTACACTACAGCAACAACAATACTCAAGAAAGACTGAATTAAACTAAAATGATGAGAAAAGTAAAACAAAAATAAAAAATCAGAAATTTTATGTAAATCACCTAAACGTTTATGGGCAAGTTTCAGATGGAGATGTCAACAAGTTACAAACCGTATTTTTTTCTTAAGACCATATTTTAACAGCTGACAATTAAAAAAATATGTGTATGTAACATTTGCCTACATGTTTTGTACATATTTCATAGTAATGATTTGTGCAATACATTTGAAAAGCCGAAGTACTAGAGACATTCATTTCCTGTTCAGCCTTTCTAACACTAAATTATGCCTTTAGGACAGTTGATAGTTTACTTTAGGTATTAATTATTAAAGCAAAATAATAAACATGTATAGGGAAACACTTTCAAAGACGAACTGCACTGCCAGGAAAGAACTTGATGCACATGATCACAAATGATGTTAAATATTGTCCATGTTATAAGGTTTTTAACCAGAGTTATGTCAGTGGTCTATTTATTGATTTGTTTCCAAATTTACTACCAATAAACTTGATTTGTAGAAATTCTCCTTTAATACAAAAACTTTTGTATTAACGGTCTTTGAAAATATTCAGATTAATTTAAGAAAAAGAGTGTACTGTGAAATGTTACTATTGTCATTTAGGTTACAAACAAAGTTATTATTTAAGTTATTGTCTGTCCAGTTAAAAGCAACATGGTTATGTTGGTACAGCACAATTAAACCCAAGTAGAATTTGCTTTTAAAAATACTTTTACATTGTTTTAAGATGTCTTTCCATTAGCCATGAACCATATTTTTATCTCAGTTAATCTCTTCTCTAATATGATTACTTGGAAAAAGATTGAGATATTTTGCAGGCAGCAGGGAAATATGTTCAAAACATGTAAATCTGAATGTAATGTATTCTCTTAAGATCTTAAAGAACAGAGATCTTTTTTTTACAACTTGTTTATGTTGTGCTACATTGTTTTAATCGTTCCAGTTGTCTTTAGGTACAAACTGAGCAGAAGTTAGATCTGAGGTGCTAGCTTAATTTGATTATTCTAGTTAAAAAAACAAATCAAGGCCAGCCACCCACTTAAACTGTCCCACAAATAATTCGAAGATGTTTTAATAAGGCCAACAATAACAATTTAAGGACTATAAATTAAAATAAAGAACAGATTGTATGCACTGTCCAGTTAAATCTGTTGTTAAAATGCAGTTGTGTGAAATTTGTACACATGAATTTAACAGTTAAATGCATCTCATTGTTTACAAATACAAAAAAACAAACGCGAGAGAAAACTTAAAAGTCTTTACTTTATTATGCTTCACTTTTAGAACCATGATAATGGTTTGAGACAAAAAGGGTAAATGCGAATAAAAATCCAATCAAGTCATCTTTCCCTTCCCCATTTCAAAAAGTTGTTCTCATTGATAGCAGTGACACTGAATGCAGGAAATTTGGACAGATCGCTTCATGATTGACATCAGTCCTCAGACAAATCGTCCACCCTGCTTCTCTCTCATCCAGGCATGGATTCTCTCCTTTAATTCAGGCACTGCAGAATAAACAACGTGAGAAGTTGAACAAAAAGCATTGCAGGAGGTAAAATAAGACAAAAATAAAAATACTTTTTTAAAAATCTTTTAATGTATTGAGAAATGAAACGGCATCATGGTTTTACCTGGCTCCAGCATGCTCTCTGTGAGTGGCTGCCTGTTGAAGGGGTCAGTGGGGGAGTTGAGCAGGTGGCGCAAAATGATGGATCTGTCCATGATGTTCCCCGAAGGCAGCATCACAGGGTCGGTCATCAGGGTGTCCATCAGAGGGTCTGCGGTAACACGCATTTCGGAAATAATTAGTAGAGAAACATGCCAGAAAGAATAAACACACTTCCATTATAACAATCCACATACATCCATTACAAACGCAATAAAATGTGAGCTTAAAGAACTGGGGGTAAAAGAAGACTATTTTATATTAGTGCACCAATCAAAACACACATAAACCAAAAATCCAATAAAAACTCTGAGGTTTTCATAAAGGATGCTCTGTATATTGAAATGTCACATGGTTGTTAAATTGAGGGACTGTGCGTTACAAAAATAAAGCTTGTCGTGTAATCTTGTAACCACAGTGACAGCTGATACTTTATCCTCCTGTATGGCACACTCCCATCAACTGCGGTGGGCTGGCAGACATATCTAAAAATCAAAGGTGGCATGCAGACCACATTCTCCTTCTGGATTATATTAAGTCTGTGGTTACAGGATAGCCTTGCTTTAAGCTGTCTATATGATCTGTATGAGCTGCAAAATCAGCTGCAAATGTCTGGAATTTACTGACGACCCTGTCTGTCAGTGACTGGCCTAGGGTTGAACTAAAGGAACTTTGTCCCCCTAAAAACAAAGCATCAGTAACATACTGAATGTAGATTAGGTTACCAGAAGTTAAGGTTTCCTCCACATATTTACAGTTTTATTTGGATACATTTAATCCTAACGTTTTAAACTGATGGCAGTTTTTGAAGTATAACTAAATACTATACTGCTGCAGGAGAAAGAAAATAAAGTCCTTCTTGCACTTTAAAATTCTTATCAGGTACAAAAAAAAAATCGTCCGTGCCAACAAACAAACACACCTTTGAACTCATCAGGTGCATCACTGTAGTCCATTTCAGACTGAGAGTTCTTAGCAACTATTTCTTCCACCTTCTCTGATAGCAGCTTGAATTTCTCAATGGCAATAGAGGACTTAATACCAGCCTTCCTCATCTTTGAGATCACCTCCTCAAACAGTTCTCGACTGTATGACCGCTGCAAAGAAATACAAAGAAAAAACTTTATTGGGTTTTTGGGGCGAGTATTCGATACTTTCCTGGTAACAAACCCAATAACATTACTACTGCTCAAAGAGAAGGATCAACTAGTCCAGCAACACATTAAGTCAAAAAGTTACACAGGACAGATATGTTATCAGGTCTAAATATGCTAACACAGTTGATGACTTTTTAACCGTTTATGGTATTAAAGCTTCATGTTTGAGGTTAAACATATTTGTGGTGGAATGGAAACACTTCTCCGTTTGTCTCTACTAACCTGATCATCTGCAATCGCTTTAGCAAAGCGGGCGCAGTCTAGCTGAAGGTAGATGTCAGTCAGCTGGTCTAAGAGCTTCTTGGGCTCGAAGCCGTACTTCTCAGGGTTCTCCACCTTCAGGTCCCGACACTTGGGCCCACAAAGCTGCTGAAGGTTAAAGTTCAACATGGCTGCTAAACGAGGCCCCAGCTCCTGCGTGAATAAGGAGAACAGTTTAGAATATAGTTTAGTTTTAAAAGTCCAAATTGGGCTGATAGTTTTGCTTTTATTAACAGCTATTAACTCATTTAAAAAAAAAAATGCATTCACTATTGCAGAAAATTGATTGCGTTCTATGGAAACAGTGACACTCACAGGCCTGAGGAAAGGCTTCTGAACCTGCTTGGTGAGAATGTGGAACATTTCAACCGTTTCTGTGGCCAGAGCTAGATAGGAGCGAGACACTCGCTCATCCTGAGTCAGCTGGGACTGCCGGCTCTGCTGCTGCTCCTGAAAGTTTGACAAAAAAAAAAAAAAAACAGTTCAGCAATGCAGTTAAAATCTATAACTCATACCAAAAGTTCCACAGCTCAGTACAACAATCAGGTTTATGCATGGGACAGATATAACCACCAAATATTAACAATGAAGGCATGATTGAAGCACATGAAAAGAGCAGTGTTACAAAGAGGCACTTAGCTTGAAGAAAAAAATGACCTACCAGGGAATTTGCCCAACTTTTTAATGGAAACTGAGAACAAATACATTTAAAGGTGTATTTTTTCCACAGGTTACAACTGCTGCTTACAACTAGGATTTAGCAAGTTTAACTTTTGACTTATTTGGAGATTTATTTTCCCCCGGGTGCACTATTTTGCAATGCCTTTTTAATGCTAGGTGTAATGCTTGTTAAAAAAAAAAGAGAGACAAGAGTACAGACCCTAGGCAGCTGATCCCACTGCTCCTTGTTCTTCATCTCTTCTTGAACTTCATGAATACGCTTCAGGGAATCAAGGCTCTCATCAAGCAAGAAGGTGGTGTCATTAATCAGCATGTTGATGTAGCGCACAAACTGCTTGCCAGAGCTTATGTGGAGTGAACACAAAAAACAAAAAAGAATGGATCAGGTCAGCACCAACAGTGACAAATCCCAGCTTATTTTACACTTCTTATTTTATTCATTTGCCAGAAGCAAACTCACTTGAACTCCTCCATAAAGGTGCCATGGTGGGCAATATTCTGCCAAAGACTCTTGAAGATGGTGCTGATATGGTACCGTATAGTAAACTTATCATAGAACTCACTGGTAGCACCAGTATGCTCGACATCTAACCCCCCGAAAAAAAGGTTAGAATAAAGAAACATGTATTAGATAAAGACTTTTGTTTTTGCAGAGAACACAGTATAAAAACAGACAAATCCTGACAAGTACAATAAATGAACAAGAAAATATTTAAAGATTTCATATTAGTTGCTACAACTGAAGATGTTTAATATCCATTAAGTAAACATGATTTATTCTTTATTGCCAACAAAACACAAATACTGGGGTCTAGCAGCTAAACGTTTACTACAAGCAGAGCCCATTTGACAGTCTTCTATAAAATGTAATGTTACTTTTTTCCTTTCTATTTCAACGTCAATAACTTCAGTTTGACTGCCTGACATCATTGGACTGATCAATAAATTTCCATTTTAGTAAACAGCAGCTCATGACTACAGCTACAGGACATAAATCTCACCAGTGTAAAACTTCATGAGAGCAGGGACCAGGTGTTTGATAGACAATGGGTGGTTCTCCATCATTTCAGAGAATCGCTGAGTCCGAGGCTGTACGGCTGGGTTGGTGACAAACAGCACCTCTACCAACTTGGCGATAAGGTACGGGTTCCTGATGTAGTTCTGACTGCAGATGAACACCACCAAGAAGGCGACGATGTCCTGGACACATGGCTCATATAAAACCTGCGGAGAGTACCTGGAAAAACAAAGGGTGCACAGCAGCTTAGAAACGACAGCTTCACTTAACATTTGTATCATTCACCCTGATTTACTGCACTCTGATCATTATTGCCTGCTGCCAAGGGTGATAATGTTTTTGCTGATGTCTGTGTGTATACGTGTATGTTTGTCTGTTAGCAAAACATCTTAAAAATACTAATATATAACATTTTAATCTAGTCTTCTCACACTGTTAAACTGTTAAATATGAACATTTCATACCTTCATTATCAAAATAAAAATGCTCTGTTCAGACAAGACAGAGCAGTGAAACAAGCAGAGAACTTACTGCACGACAAAAAGCAGAAACTCTGCCACATCTTCAACATAAAACTCAGGCAGAGCAGCGAAGCTTTTAGGAATCTCGGGGTTCAATGGCAGCACGATGCTGTGAAATAGAAGAAATAAAAATAGTATTATGCGTTTCGATTTATACTATATTCTGACATGAAGCACAGCATAACAAAACAAAAATGTACAAGTACAAAGTACAAGTCCTGGTGGTGACATTATTAAAAGCAAGAACAACAAGGTGGTTGGTCAGTAGTGGGGGGACTCACTTGGGGTAGGAAGGGTCCACCATACGAAGAATGAGCTGAATGACTGTGCTGTAGAACTGCAGACATCTGCGGAGCAGGTTCTCATCCAGCAGACCCACGTCAGCGCAAGCTTTGGCTCGCACCAGTTTCTGATGGGACAATGTCACACACAATAAGGCTCACATTGCTGCGAATCGGCTTTTTTTTATAGAATCACCCGGGTTTCCGCAATTACTCTAGTGCCCAAAACCCTCAAATAAAGTATTGGTATGTATAAATCTGGAACGCTATGATAAATAAAAGGAGAAACGATGGCATCAACTAGGACTAACCTTGAGCTGGGTTTTGCATCGTTTAAGCATTTCTCTGTGTCGACTAGCCAGGGGAGAGTCTTTCCATTGGCTCTCACTGTTTTTGAGCTCCTCAACAGTCCTAAAAATAACAGCATTATTAATACACTTACACTGTGAACATGCTATGTATGCTTGTGTGCATGCGTACCTGTTGAGTTCTCGAATGGCACGCAATCTGCGTATGTAGCGCCGGCAGCAAGGCAGAATGGACAAATGGTGGGTGTGAAGTGTGAAGAAGAAACACTCGGTGGGGAACTTGGGTTCTGAAAACTTTGAGGGATCTTCATCTGTGCATGTTTGAGAATGAAATGCATTATTCTAATATGAAGGCAAAGGAGCAAAACATACAGGCCATGATTGTCTTCAGTAAGTGTAGAGAATCCTTTTTAAATTTAAACTCAATAAAAAACTAAATGGGTAGAATCAATCCCTTCCATTTAAAGAGTAAATTCTTTCTTAGATATTGAATAAAAACAACTTCAAATCCAGCAAATTCATTAAAATGGCAGAAGCTAAGAACTCAATATTAACTTTTTTCAAACTTTTTTTTTAAGTCCCCAAATTTTATCACCACAATGTATTTTCTTTCAAATAAACGTACGCAGTTCAGTCATCCAGATTTTCAGCTCCTCCATGGTGGCTTTCAGACGCGTTTCTTCCAGACTGACAACAAGGCGACACCGTGGATGGAAAATGTAGAAGGGGTCTACCGTCTCCAGTTTGATCTTCATGCTCAGCTGTTGCAGCACCCATAAGAAGTTGAGCATGAAGCCATCTGTCGACACTAATTTGTCATCAGTCTGAGAAAATAAAAAAAATAAAGACTTTTTAAAAAAATGACACAACTCAGAGGGATTGAGTTTGTTTTAAAAAAATGTTCATTTATGCATGTGCACTGCATTTTCTCCTTTTGTGCAAATGTGACTGAAGCTCAGGTATTTCTGTGGAATAAAGGCGTTGTGCAACATACCTGCATCTGAGCTTTCTTCACATTGTAGTTGACTAGAGCTGCCATATAATTAAGAGCTAACTCGCGTGTTTCTCCATTCAGCAGAATGTTATGGAGAACTTTGAACAGGTCACCCTGACAAGAGAAAAAAATAATCATAGTTAAAGCTTTTATTATGTTTTACTGTAAAGCATATGAAAAAAAAACATGCTGATGGAGTCACCCTTGCTGACTCTAGGTAGTGCTGCAATGACTGGCTGACAACTCGTGTGTTCTCCATGGTGATGGTTGGGCCAGAGAAATACTTGTCCCCTACTTTGGTCTAAAGAAACACACAGACATTGTATGAACATGGGTTTAATATTGTTAATTTATATGTGTGCTCCACATTCAGAACTCTATTTGTTTTCTGTGTTCTTTAAGGTAATGGATCCAACAGGCATAAGAAGCACTGGTACAACTCACATCATCCTCAGCAAATACAGAAAGACTAAAGGGCACTCCAAGATAGGACAGTCTCTGAATCTCTCTGCCACAGCCAGGGCTCAAAGGTTTAGGACACCACAGAGGCAGTGATGTTATCTAAAACAGAAGAGAAAATTAAGTTTTTCGTTTTTCTGTGAAGCATAAAAATGTCTGAATAAACAGTGCATTTCTTAGTACTCATGACAAATAATTATGCTACTATGAAAAAGATTACAAAAACCACATCTGCTAATTACAATCAAGAACATTCTTATTGATTGAGCTTTGGATCACTTTTAGAAGTGAATAGTAAAAACAACTGAACCTTGAGGAAATAGTGCAAAGGAATTATGGCGTATTGTTGCTCTGGAAATTTAATTGGATACTCACCAAGTTGCACACAGGGTGAGATTTTCCAAACTTAATTTCACAAAGCTCAGCTAATGCCTGCAAAAACAAATAGTAGACAAATATGTTGTTGATTTTTTTTCCCAGACTTACTTCATGTTTTACAATTACAAGATGTTTAGCTCTTTCTCTTCAGGACTACTTAAAAGCGCATAACTGTTTGAATTAAATTACAAAATCCAATTAGCTTGTACGGTTCTTAAATTACTTTTCACCACATAACAAAAATAAATCACACAAATTAATACATCCAATAAGCAGCACAATGTGAACATTAAGTTATTAGATGGTTCATATTTCTAAACCTTTGATGTTTGATGAATAAATCTAAAAACAAGTATCCACCAAGAAGAAATGCTGCCATCAGGCTTCCCACTGATAACCACCAACAGTATGTGTCCTATTTATATTACTTTTTTTTTATTTGCATAAGCAAGATATTGTCTCTTTACCATAAGGGGGTATTTAAAGTTGTCACTGTCAAATGAACATTCTTTCACAGCAAGTGCTAGTCCATGGAGGATGGGAATGAAAATCTGAAAAAAAAACAAGATAGTAAAACATTGTTATGCTTCAGTGTCTGCAAAAGAGAAAACTGCTATGATTTTAAGGCCTTTCAGAGATGATGCTCTTTTGTTATTCAGCAGTTTTATTCCATTGTGTAAGCTTCAGCATAAACTACATTTTTTTATTGTAAGGCATCTAAAGCGCCACGCTGATCTGCACCTTTAAGTTTGTGATGTTTATAAACCAAAAATTATACTTGAAGCATGATTAACTGATTTCCCCATTCAGTCTAACCTTGGTTATTATCAAACTGAATTACAAAGATATCAGTTCTCTGTCTCATTGAGTCATTTGAGTGTAGAAGATAATTAAATAACTATACAATGACATCCAAGCAGGTGACAGATTTTTGAGTGAGGTGATCTCAGCATAAGCCACTTAAAATTATAAAAGTATAAATTTTTTTTTTAAGAGAATATGACAGGATGTGAATCTCACCTGTCTGAACACTTCCTCCTCCTGGTGGGTAATGCGCACAAGCTCCTGAATAAAGCCATAGGGAAGGTTCCGACACAGCATATAAGGTACCAGCAAAGATGGTTGGAGGGGGCTCCTGCATGCAGTTAAAAAAAACAGGAACATTTGTGAATAGAAAATAAATAAACAACTTGTCTAAAGGCAAAGTGAAAGTGTAGTTGCTATGGAGATGTGGTGTGAAAAGAACAGAACTACATACACACAATAACGGAGCGGAAAACTACTCAGACTAGTCGCAGTGAATGGATTGGCGTCTTACCGAGGCTGGGTCAGGGTCCCCTGCAGGACCAGGGCAACATGGGAGATACACTGAGAGCGAATGTTACTGAGAAGCTGGCTGACATTTGGTTGGCTGCACATCTGAGAAAAATAAAGGGAGGAAGCGAGTATTGTGATTTAGTAAATAAATTATTAACTGAATCAAATTCTCAAAGACACTGCTGAATCGAGGGGGGGGGGAATAGGTGTCAAGACTTGCAACCTTGCCACTAGTTTGAAACACAAAATGTTCGGTCCTCAAAACATTTTACACAAATTTAAACACAGACATATTAAAGAACTGAAGGGGAGGAATAAATGTAACCCTCTCTTCCTGCAGACAGCCACCCACCTTGGGAGCTTTCCTCTCCTCCATGCCAACACAATCAAAACGCTCTATGAGGTAGTTCAGCATCTCCGTCTCTTTGCATGCTTCAATCGTGAAGCGATCACTGGCTGAATCACTTGACATTCCTTCTCCACATGCACTAAGACTACAAACAGAAAAGGTAAAAGATAAAAACAGAAAGGGTTATTAAGGTTTCAAAAAATGCCAGGCATTGAGAGATCCTCTACTAATTGTAAACAGTTAAGTCTAAGTGGTTATCAAGCTTTAAACCAAACGTTCAACGGTCCAGAAGAACAGAATCGAGCATTAAAAACAGTGTAGCGAATACCAGACACAGGGTTTAGAAATAAAAAATATATTCAAGATACTTCAAAATCTGAGGGCATAATTTACCTTTACACATGTATTTGACCCACGAGATAAATGGTCAAACTGCTGTTAGTGGTCAGCTGTAATATGAAGTTACAAGTGACTTCAAAATGCAACGAAGTCTAGTACGCATTATAGCAAAGTGGTTAAAAGCAGGTAAAGCAACAACAATATTTACTAATCTGAATTATAAGAAATATTGTAGCCTAAAAAGAAACAACACAAGTTAGATTGGTAAAATTACAACACTAATTTGTAAAACACAAAGAAAGCAATATTAATATAAATTACTACAGTAAGAATTTTTACTATTAACAAAATTATTAAAACACAATTCAGGTCTACCATCTCATACTTGGTACGTCTACAACCCACAGATAGGGGTCTTATTGATATTCTGCAACACTATGAGACAATGAGGGTGATATTTATCTTTTGTGTAGGCACTTTGAGGGTTCATACTAATTTCTGTTCGTTTGCATGAGCCAGTAACCTTAACGAGCAGCAACATCTTACTGGGTATTTTTCAATACTTACCCCAAAATTTTATATCTTAAAATCAGTTAAGAAACGACACCCCAACCATCTAACAGCCAGAAGACTGAAAGTTGTCATCAGTGTATCTCAACTTACAACTCAAACCCAGAGTATTTGTGCACCATTAGGGCTAAGCCTGGAGGACCCACAGGAACATGCAGCAGGTCCATCCCTGAGCAAGCGCGCACAAACATTTGAACACACACCGTGCAGCGGTGTACCTGGACCCAAACTGAACCTGTGCAAAATCCTCCTCCTCCTCAGAATCTTCATCACTGCTGTCTTGAGACATATCAGAAAGGGCAAAAAACAGGAACGACAAAGGGCTAACAGGACAAGGGAAAAAAAGGAGGAAGTGAGAAATAGACTGGAGGGGAAAAAAAAGAAGAGTTGAGGAGTCAAAGGTTCAAATCACTAAAAAAAACTATTAAAAAAACAATTGGGATAGCTACGAGTTATGACAGAAGAAAGAAAGGGAGCGCAGAAAAATCTACAGAGCGCTGCACGCTACTTGTTGTCAAATGATAACAGAACTCTGCTTTAACATGTTCCTTACTGATTGGGACATAAAGTGTCATATGACTGTTTGAAAATTTTATGACGAAGCAGAAATTCTAAATCTTTTTTGTTAAATGGTTTTATACTAGTGTTACTTGAAAATCAGCAATAAAAAAACTAAAGAAAAGTTAATTAAATACAAAGTGATGCTACTTAAAAACAAAATCTATTCATTTGTTGTTCACAACATAAACAGTTGTACAGTTCTTATGACTGCAGTTTTATAAGCAAAGAAAGTTTCAAAATGTTTGCTGACTTTCAGTCTTCAAATGTAAATCATATTCAGTAAATATTAGAATAAACTCGGGTCAAATTAAAGCTGGAAATTGATAATAAGAAGTGATGTGAACAATTGAAGAAAAATATTTTTGCCAAACAATTAGTTGACATACACCACATCTAATCTTAGATCCGGTAAATCCAAAAAGTACCGGGTATATGTTTTTGTATGTTTGCTTTCCACACGGACATGAAAATGACAAATGAGATACCTAGATGAAGGGATCCTGGTAGCAAAGGCAGCCTGTCGAGCATTCAATCTGGAAGAAGGCGGCACCACAAAAGGTGCTGTAGAGGAGGATTGGTTGGGAGGGCTCGGCGAGCTCAAGGAGAGGAACTGGGGGCTAACTGGTGTAGCAGGAACAGGGGTGTTGGGAGGAACAGAGGGCTCAGCTAGGCTGGGAGAAGGACCGGGGAAACTAAATCCTCTGTGAGCTGGACTCACTGGGGAAGAAGCTCCCCAGGAACTGGTGACAGAGTAAGGTCGGTATCGCTGAGAGATGGGCATAGGGGCTGAGGAAGGGTTCAGGGAGTGCCTCAAAGTGACAGAAGCAGATGGGCTGGGGGGAACAATAAACTGTGGAGTAGAAGGTGTAGAAGGAACAGTAGATGTAGATGGGGTGGAAAGAGAAGAGCAAGTCCTGTTGGTTGCATCCAAAGCCATTGGATGAGGACTACCACACCCATATAGACTGTGGATAACATTGATGAGACGATCATTGGCAAAAATGATTTGTTGACAACACTTTAAAAATAGGTAATGTCAAAGTACGCTCACACAGACTAGAACAGACACATGAGCCACAAGACAGAGAAAAGATAAAACAGAAGCCATAACAGAGCCTTTCACTGTCTATGGGAAGTCAACTATCACAGTTCATAATAATGAGTGAAGTTACATGCCTGGACAGAGAGCTGGCACCAAAGGAACCAGCGCTGGGACCCATTGGGCTATCAGCTTGGCCAGGGGGTTGCACCAATGTCAGACGATGGTCAGGGGATTTTGTTGCTGCGATTGGCTGTGACGTGGCCGTCAAGCTGGCGAAAGGGTTGTGGATATTTGACTGGGATGACATCTTTAGCACTTCCATTAGAATCTGGCTGATGAGATCTTTAAAGTCAGAGTACACTGCAAGATAAGAAAAAGTAACAGCCATGTTACCGTGTATAATTATTGGTTCAATGTAAAGAAACGATTGTGTTTTTCAGTAAAAAGGTGTACTTCGGAGACACACCATCTTTAGGGCTCTGCTGAAACTCTGAACACAGCGAAGAGAGGAAGATAACATCTCTGTCCTGCTCCTTCCACGATACGCGGAGGATCTTACAAATAAGATGCAGAGCCTGTTCTTCTGAGACATCAGAGTTTGCAGAGGTTTCCTGGGAAAGACAAAATATACTTTGATACAAGACTGAAGTGTTATAACTTATAATTGGCTGGTTGAATTAATCAAAATAAAGATCAAGTTTTGGAAAGTCAATAATAAATGTTTGAGTACGCAAATGCTTATTTTACATTGTTCTTTTCAAGGCTAGATTTATCTCTACAAACCAATCATTAAAGCTAAAAAAGAAAAAAAAAAAGGTAAGGTCACAAAATCCCTCTCGTTTTAGTAATGTGTTTACCTTTTCAGTCAAGTTTCTCTTCTCTCTGCGGTCACTGTCCTCCACCTCCATATTCTCAATCCCTGAGTCTACATCCACCTGGGACATGCTGAAGAAAAGAGAAAGGCAAAGTATTTTAGATCTCTCTCCATACACTCAAATCTTATACAAAGTGTCTCATTTGTTTCATATATTTTAAAACAAATCAAACAAACATGTCAACATTTTTTCCAAGAAGTAGAAAACAATCCCTGTGAAACAACAACATATGTTATTGTCACATTTCAAGCTCAGGAAGAGTGTCCAACATTTAAAGCATAAGGTAAAGTAAGATGGCATCAGAAGCTTTTCACCTCTTTTCACAAGAGGAAGGGTCAATGTCCATGCTCTGTGATCGAGACAAATTCTGGGACTGTGTCTCCAGGCTGTTGGAGGGGGAGCTGGAGAGGGAGCTCACACCTTCACTGCTCTGACTTCCATATGCCACCCCTGCAAAAACACAAGCACCTTTATATAACTCTAAAGCACTAATAAAATCTCTGATTGAAATGTTGGCCATTTCAAAATTTTTTTAATTAATTCTGGCTCTGATTTAGTTTAGAACGTAAGCATTAGGTTTGAGGTTATGTTTCTTTTTTGTAACACTAGGCTTTTTTCCCCTAAAATTATAACATTATATATACAAAAACAATTACTTTTAGGATTCCATAATCTTTTTTAAATTATTTTTACAAGTCCATTTTCAACCTGAGGTACTACATGCAGAAACAGTGATTTGAATAAAGTATTTGTAAGTGTCCTAAAACCACTAGACACTGATTTCTTACCGGAGGTGCCCATAGGGGAAGTGGCAGGGGTACCACTGTGGACATTGAGCCCCAATGATTGAGAGGCAGTCGGTGGTACAGGTTGAAGTGCAACACCTGAGGGTCCAGGGAGGGGTCCAGGTGGAGTCTCTCTCTGAGGGGATGTGAGGGGCGTGCTAAGAGGAGTGCTGGGTTGTGATGTCGGTCCTCCTGCCAGTCGTGCCAGTCGCCTTCTGCGAATCTTAAATGTTTAAATGTTTATAATCAGTAAAAAAAAAACACGAGAACAAATTAAAAGTTCATGAAAATTCTGAAGTTTTCGATGAACATGTGCATCCATTCATTAAAAGTAGACACAGGATTTTAAGTTTATCTGTAGTAATAGCTTTTAGTAATTAGGTTCATACAGTTTTATTTCAAATATATTGGTTCTTTAATATTCCTAAATTTACAATTTATTTTATCTTTTAAACATAATTTATTAATATAGTCTACAAATGTTTTCAAAGGAAATGTTATTGCCAAGTTTTGTACATGTGCAGTTTAAAAATCAAAGTTAATACACCTGTTTGGACCATGGGGAATGATAAAAATGATAAGCTTTCATTATCAAGCTCTTTTTGTCAGTGAGTAACTGAAGAGCTGGAAAGAGAATTGATCTTCCTTCTCTTGCCAAAAACGTATTTAAACCTTTGGAGTACAATTTGAATATGTTACATGTTACAATGAATTACATTAAGTGTTGTTTACATTGCATCTCATTTAAAAAATTATATTTCTCCATTTCTATTTGAATACCTACTTGCTGACAGAAATCTCTGTACTCTGTCCTTAATATATTTCTCACATACTTTTTTTTACAAATAAATAAATGAAACCATGGTGCCATAAAGTCTGCTTTGATGACTGCATTTTCATTTGATAAAAAAAGCTTGTAGAGAGCTCAACTTGGTGCTGTTCAAATGACACAACCTTGATCTAGATGCATAAACAACATACTTACCTTAGTTTATTAGCATATCATGCATATAGTTATATATATGTGACACAATTTTAAGGAATCCAACTATGGTTTAGATGAACTTAGATACCTCATTTATAAAATTTTAAATCAACTTTAAAAAGAAACGAGAATGTAAATTTGAGTTAACTGGGAGGTTTGGGTGAGTTAGATTGAAATGTGAAACTTAATTACGTTAATGTCATCATGTTTTACAAGTTATGCAATGAATTGAACTGTATTTTACAACGTATATTCATTCTTTAAAATGTGACAATTTGAACACAAGCTGATCTACGTAGGACTCAACATTCGTATTAAATTCATGCAAACTAGGGTCAGTGCTAATCTAGCAGCAAATATGTTTGATCGAGTAAGCAAAACATTTTTTTGCAGAACGATAGTATCTGAGGTTTGATGGCTTCAGCTCTGTGGCTGTAAGGTCTAGTTTTTTCTGGCGACTCGTTTCGTAATAAGCTGATGTTGACGTTAACAAAACAACATAAGCGACAGTCACACTCAAACAGCAAAAACATGTACAATCTTTTTTTTATTAAAAAGTAACTAAACTGAAAAATAGTAACCGTACTCCAGACGAAAATAAGAAACCAAATTATATTGACTTCAGTGGATTTTAATCTAAAATATACGCCTATTACTGACTTTGACTTGACGTTAGCTTGTTAGCATAAAGCTCCCCGGCTAAATGTCTGTAACAGCGAAGAAAGACACTCGTAGGACTTCTTAATCATTCCCTCTTTAGTAATTAACTGTCCTAAATTGTAATACTGTCGATCAAATTGGCATATACGCACAAGTGTGTCCTAAATTTGGGACAACTGTGGGATTTTGTCGCCAATTGATTTCTTCCATTTATAGGGCTAGCAGCTCTGTTACCTTTCTGAAGCAACTCAGCTTGTAGTAAGACCCCGCAAAGCTTACAGGAGGACATTTTCAAAGTGAAAACAGCAACGTCAGTCAAATTAAGCAATACTTTGTACTTAGTTTCTGCATTCTTCTATTGTCACCTTACCTCATCTGCGCTCAACTCCTCCATCATCGCAGCTAAGTTAGCTAGCTATTTCACTTTCAGTTGCTTCGGTGTGCCAGCCACAATATGCATAGTTTAACTCGTTCAACGGATGGGTGTCAGTCTTGATTGTCCTTAAGATAAAAACTGGGACACTGATACATGAATAATGGCAAGGTACAGAGCTTCCAAACCGCCTCTTGTTTGGTGTCTTAATTTTTTTTGCCAAGAATCAAACAAAAAGAAAAGTAGCGAGCTTATTATATACGTCAAATTACAACTGCGGCCATTTTGGTTCTACGTCACGTGACTGCAGAAAGCCGAGAAGAAGTGCGTGACGTCGCTACGTCGCTTGAGATAAATCTAATTATTTTACGTTAAGTTAGCGATTGTGATTTAGTACTGGTAGAAACTACACGAGTGTAATAAAAAGTTACATTTTTATTTTAAATCCATCGTTTAATTTAAAATTGGTTTCAACATTCTATATTTGCTGTCAGTCAGCTTGTTTAATGCAAAGGAAGTATGTATTAATAGGAGATACATTGAGTGGTCGAATTTTATTTTTCTTAGCTTGCCAATACATTTACATGTCTGTTTAACGTCTGTAAATTATTTTGTATATTTCATTTAAATTTTACTCTCAAGCAGAAAAAAAGCCACATTCTGCAACTGTTCATTAATCTAAATGCACATATAATATTTGTCACCTAGACAGATTTAATGTTAATCATGCAGCTGAATTATAATTTAACCCAGATTCCAGACTGTAGATTTCTTTATTGGATTTCTTTATTTCTTTACCCATTTTATTGGACAATTGGTTTAAGTCAAACATTGCAAAAATATTTTATAAAACATCTTGCACATATGTGCTTGCGTTGGACATCAGCAACATAAATTACAACCTGCATAGTTAAAGGAGAGGGACAACACAAGCTGTTAGAAATTGTCTACAGAATTGGTACAATTTACAGCAAAACCAAAGTAACTTTTAATTTACTTTTGGTTTTCTAGGTGCCAGCACCAAACTGCAATACTTGTTACAAAAATACAGTAATGCAGAGATGCCACCTTGTGGCCAAAGTCCAAACTCAGAGGGACAACAAGTATCTCCTGCTGAGATAAAAACACAATAGAAGAAATAAATACCAGTTGCAATGAGTTTTTCTACCTCAGGAATAACCCTAATCAGTTTGACTTTTTGCCACTGAGAGTTTTCAGGATAAAAAAACCATATCATTCAGTCATGTTCCTCTTAAACACTTGCTTGCAGACCTCTCCTTCACAGTACAACTCCTGAGGGAAGAAAGCCAAAGGAATAATTAATAAATGTTGTTTTATACATAAACATGGCGGGGGGGACACTACAACAATTCTTTAAATAATTCTGTTGATTCCTACCAGGTGGAGCTTGTCACCTTCAATCCAATGAGCCCAGCCTCGGTTCTTTTTCTCTCCAAGCTGTTCACACACCAGTTTGTTCTCCTGCCAGACCACCACTGACTGCACAGATGGTGAGGAAAAAAGGAAGATTAAATCACATTCACAGAGTGAGAGCGAGAGAGAACGAGGGGAGACATTTTTCTACAGACACTACAACACGCCTTGTTGCACACTCCTGCTGGTTGTCCTCACCTTGACGTGCCTGTTGTCCAGTCCCTTTGTAAACTCCTGAAACTCATGGCCCACTTTGAAAGAGATGGTGTAGTTTCGGAAGGTGCTGAGTGTTTTGATGATGAACAGGTCGCCCTGCTCCTCGATCCACTTCTTCATCTTCAGCTTCAGAGCAATCTTTCTCAGATGGTTGCTGATACCTGGAGTTGTGAAGGAAAAACCTCTTACAAAGTCTCATGCACACCACAAGTAACACTGCTACCTTTTATTTGCAGTATTTAATGTTTGATAAGGGTAAATGAAAACATGTTTTGCAACAAAACACTAAATAGCTCAAATATTTCACAAAGTTTTCATGCCAGAGAGTAGTTTTTGGAATAAGACTTGCTTGAAGTACTCACCAAGTGCATTCATGTAACCCTCAAAGTTGACATTGCTGATCATGTCCCATGTACCACAGAAACTAGACGGCATATTGATCACTGTTCCTCTTCTCAGAGATGTGTATGTGATCACAACTCGCTACTAAAGTGCTGCAAAGCTCTGACATCCGTTTAAACAGCCTGATATTTTGGAAGTTCCTATGACAAAAACAGAAGGTGTGTCCTCTGGTTCGTTGGTCAAGTGAAGAACACGTGATGTTCGGAAGGAGTTTGCATCATTGTCAAAGTGTAAATGGAAATTTAAACATGTCAAACAGGTTCTTAGTATTCCCAGTAGTTCATTGACAAGCAGCTTCAAACTGTTTGACTCAGGTGTTAAAAAAAAAACAGGGGAAAAATACAGAAGTTGCATGTCTCCTGACATTAAGAAAATGCAGATTTGCACAAAAGTAAGTTTAAGATAAATCAAAATATTTTTAATCTATGAAAATTACTGTAATGAATGAATGAAAATTGTCCTGTTCTTATTAGTCTCATACAAATCACGAAACAGTCGAGTTTAAAAAAGAGATGCGAGTTAATTGTTTTGAATGGTTTCCATCTGAGTTGTGCATTAAGCATCAAACGGATCAATCCCTTACTGATTTCACATATTTACACTGAGATGGCAACTCTGTGCAGAAAGAAGTCAACCAACTTTCATTCACAAGAAAATAAACATCACACCACTTGTTCCAAACATTAAAGGTATTTGTTTTCTCCACCTGACTGCAGGTGGAAAAAAGCAGCTAAAGCTGTTTTGTTGCCAAGTGGCTTTATGGAAACTTTGACAGTTTACATGATGCTGAGCTGTATTTTGTTTACAAGGAAAAATACAAGTTTGGGATGACTGTTTTATTGCTTGTACTTAATAGACTTTACTATTTTAGATGTTTTATGGCATCTTTTTTCTTGAACAGTAACCCAAAGGTATGAAAGAGATTAAATAGTGTTTAGTATCTGTTTTTCCATCTATGTATAATTTAATTTACTATAAATAAATTTAATAGTAATATTCAAAAAAGGACTTTAAGTTGGAAAACAGAGTTCTTTATTTCTAGCACCATACAAATCAATCACTTCAATAAGGGTTTTAAGGTTGTTTTCAGATTTAAAAACGGGGACGGCAAGCGAATGGAAAATGCCAGAGCAAACTGGTACTCAAGCAAACCCTGATTCTAGTTTTCATGCAATAATAAAACAATTTAATATAAAACTTATTTCCCTAAATATTCAACACATTTTTGCAAACTATCAGCAGCAGGAGCTAATTGAACTTGTGCTCAGTTTGTTTTTCACTCAAGTTGTTTCAATACTGCAAACTAAAACGGTTTGCCTAATTATTCTGAAAAGCACAAACTGTTCAAGTAACTCACTCTTTAGAAAGGCTTGATTAGCAGTTTAGGCACCAGTGGAAGTTTCACCGTAGTCAATTTTGTTCGACTTGTTTTAAACTTTGTCTGTGTTTTTCATCCACTCGAGGAGGCGTCCGTGTATTTCTGAAGGGGTGCGAGGACCACGTCAGCATTCTTCTGCTCGCTCGCAGCGCTGTAGAGATTGTGCTCCTGTATGTAGTGGATGACGTTGTCAGGCAGCAGATATCTGACGCTCTGGCCCCGCCTCAGCGCTCGGCGCACATGGGTGGCCGAGATCTCGTTGGTCACCCATTCGTGGACGGTGTGAATGTTCTTGCGATGCTTCCACAGCACGTCCGACTGGTGGATGAACTTGTACGGGTCGTTGCCACTGCGGGTGATGCAAACCACACCATACCGTCCGACTATTTCATCAATATCCTCCAGCTTCCACAGGTTGGGAATCCCGAAGGACTCCAGGACATCGGCTCCACACAGTAGCATCAGCTGAGGGCCGTCTGAGCACCGGGGAAACAGAGTTCAGTTATCCCGAAGCTTGATTCTCTTTAGAATCAATAAATTCTGAAAATGCAAATAGTTGCTTAAATCTGAACAAACTAGGGATATTGCATTTTCACAGAAAATACAGTGTAAACGTTGAGCACTGAATGAATTTGCCAAAGAAGCTGGCATTGAGTTTACTAAAGCTAAAAGAAAGCAGAACACTTGCTAAAAGAGGCAAACACTAAGAGCAACATACTAGCTAAAAGAAACAAAGCACAAGCTATAAAATAAAAGTAACAAAAGGCCAATTATAGCTAAAAATAGCTAAAGCTTAGCTAAAAGTTTCAAAAGGATAGTTAGATAATTTAGCAAAGGGATTACTAAATGTAGCATAAAAATACACAAATAAAGAAAGTACACTTCAGCAGATTTCAAAGAAGGAAATGGATGTCCTAATGTATTCAAGTTATTTTGAACATTTTAAAAGTTACAAAAAACAACAAACATAGCAACCCATTTTGCTTAAAAATTGAGTTTATGTTACAAGATGAATAGCTGATTTCAATAATTCTTTTTATTGTGAAAACGAAATGGTTTGGAAGTGAAACAAAACGTTTCTTCTCAGTTATTGCAGACTGTGAATGCATCGCACATTTTGCACTTCATCTGCTTACGTTTGCAGTCTTGCAACACACAGACGGAAGAAATCCTTCCAAGTTAAATTGAAAGCAACTGGACTTCTGTTTAGCTTCTAGAAGACGTGTCACTTCATTACATTTGGAACTTCGCACCTTTTGAGTTTTGACTTTATCCTCTTTCATTTTTGCAAGCCAACTTGTATTTTGCACCTTGACTAATTATGAGCCACATGACTGACTCTCAATCACCACACCTGAATACAACGTCCACACCTTTAATGACTGAATGCAGTACTTTTTGTAATACAGTCCAAGTAGAAACACACCCGTTTTCTTACTGACATTAGAAAATGAGTCATGAAGCTCCTAATAAAAGCATTATTATAAATGTGAGTTCATGGCTCACCTTTTCTTTTAGAATGAGCTGAATCGTCAATATATTTCTCCTCCACACGTCTCTTTTTTGCATACTTGACGGTGTCCACATCATCGATGTTATGCTCTGCTGCAATCAGTTGTTCATAGTGATGCCTGTGTGTGCAGACAAAACAAACGTATTTACAGGAGAATACTGAAAACATTTATTATACAGAGTCCTCAAATAAACGCATTTGGATTTAAACTTGAACTTTAAACAACCTATTTGACGAGTGTAGGTCAAGAAACTACAGCAGAATCATCCTACATTATAAAATTACTCCAATTCGTTTATCCTGGTACAATTGCAGGTGCAAAGTTATGGGTGGTGCCTTGATATTTCATACCAATCCTCACTGATCCTGCACTAAAGTAAACTGTTTTGTCGTTCAGCTTTTAGATTATTTTACTGTAGCCCATTACAGTAGCAGGACTTATCATGTAATAGAAAATACAACTAAACTAACAAAGGTTTCTTTAGCTCCATGTGCATTTGCTTTATGGGATCCCAAAGTATGTAAAAGCTGAAAATACTACAGGCCTTTGTCACGTGCTTTAGTAGGTTTATATAGCGAGTTAACTCAGCCAATTTAAATCAAAGATGGTATGACATGAAGAAAAACAAAGATTTAAAAAAGTAGATTACCAGGGAAATAATCTGCATTCCAAAAATTTATGATCCAGTGTAATTTCAAAGATTTTATGGACTGTATGTGAGAAAAAGGTCAAATTCATATCCAAAAAATTTTGCGTTTAAATCAAGAGCATTAAGGACATGCTTGTGGATTGTTAATACTGCATGATTATTTTGGTGGTCTTGTTAACATCAGTGATAAGATAAGCTAGTTAGACTAGTGGCTTGTTCAAAGTCTACACGAACACGTGTCAAAGTGGAGTTTACATTTACCGAACCACTTTAGACGTCTCCATCCACTCGGGCATCAGACTCTCCCAGGAATCAACTGTGATCCATCCTGAGTTTTCAGTGGCCAGTTGGGCCATCTCCACACGGTGACGAGCCTCAATCAAACCTTTCTTCTTGTAGCCATCACCCACAGGAGAGATGATGCCTTTCACCACATTGTACTGATCTTTGACAAAAATAATAAAGAAAATGAACTTAGTTTATTGTTGTGATAGAAATCACTATACAAGACTTTACTTTCATTTCACCCAACCTGTGTCTTCCAGGTGATCCCGAGCCAGTTCAAACATTCTCAGGTGCATGTTGGTGATGGGGTTGAAGGATCCGCAGGCCAACAGAACCACTTTGGGCAAATTCTGAACCTCCATGCCTCATACTCACTGGAACTGCACTTTACAAGAGACACAAAGCGTTATCAGAACTATGCGATGTCCTTCATACTTTTATAACTTTTAGAGACAATGTATATCATGCATATCTAATAAACACAACAAAGCTTTATTATTAATTAAGTAGAAGCTAAAAGCTGCTACATAATGTGATAGCTACTTTAACGCTTAAATATAAACTAACAGCTATGTATATAAGAACCACCCAAAGTTAAATAAACCCTTTGAGAATACAAAACATGAACTAAAATTCATATTTAACTGTAAATGTGATAATTTCTCATTTAAAAGTATATTACAGCCTCGAACTACCTGCTGAAATCGACGTTTAACTTTTCACACGCTTCCTGTACGTGCTGACGTAAACGGATACAATCGACAAATCTGATTGGATAGAAGTGGACTACAACAAAGTGTGTGGCAAACCTTTTTATCATATAATTGTTGGACACAGCTTTTAGGTTTATTGTCAGAATTATTACAGGAAGACAAAAGGTACTTGCAGATGTTCTCAATATTACAAGTGCTGTCATTTGTACCAGGATGTATTGAGTCTAATACATTTTAAACAATGGTTGCAAACAAGATGAATGACATCTTGGAGAATTTGGGTGTTCTTTTTGACTGAAAAAAAGAGTTTGGATATCTGCTGTAAATGATACGGAGCAGTTATTAAATGGTAAATAGCTTGCTAAACTAGTTTTCCTAATGCAGTCTGCAGCTCTATATATTTTACTTGTACAAATAATAATTTAGGTTACTTTAAGTTTAATTTAGACATAAATAACAAAATTTTGAATAGGATAAATGCTATTACAGGTATCTAAAAAAGTTATTCAAAATGAGTGTGGTTTGAATATAAACTACAACGGCCTGCCTTAACCGCACCCTCGCTACGTTCACAAGCACAGATCTTCAAGTCACACGGCCCAAATCGAATTGTTTTTGGTTGTTTTATTACATTTTTAGGGTCTTTATTTTGTGCTTCTAATTGTTTTACCATACACCCCTTCAAGCTGACTCAAAAACTTTCTCCTACCCGATTACAACTGTTTACAAAGGGAGTGTCGGTGAGATGCTTTCTTAGTTTTTAGCAATGCTAGCTTGCCATATGCTTACTATGCTACTTTCACTGTTTGCATTAAAACTTCAGTTTTTAGGTTTGTCCAGCATATCAGTATTGTTGGTATTTATTTGTAAACTAATAAAACTGTTGCAATAACAGTTGTAATAGCAGCCATTACTAGCTTTAGAGATTAGTGTTATTTTTTACTCAGCATATACTTAATGTTTTCTTCCGTTTTCCATCCTCCCAAGTTTGGAGACTGAACTTTTCACCAGAGGATGGCTTCTCGGGGGAAATCAGAAACCAGCAAACTGAAGCAGAACATGGAAGAACAACTTGACAGACTCATGCAGCAGCTTCAAGACCTGGAGGATTGCAGGTGCCGTTTAAAGAAATCAATCCCTTCCCATTTATCTGTTCTCGTTTCTTATCGTCTGTTTGTTTTACTCAAGAGAAGAGCTGGAGGAGGAAGAGTACGAGGAGACAAAAAGGGAGACTTTGGAGCAGCTGGGTGAATTCAACGACTCCCTGAAGAAGATAATGACAGGAGACATGACACTGGTGGATGAACTCAGTGGGATGCAGCTGGTGGGGACATTTAAGGACATCAAGCTCAGTTTGACAGATGAATTTATCACTATCATTATAGAGAGAAAGCAACTTTTCTTTGTGAATGGTTAAGAACGCTGTGTCTGTCTCTGCCAGGCAATCCAAGCTGCCATCAGCCAAGCATTCAAAACACCTGAAGTGATTCGACTTTTTGCAAAGAAGCAGCCAGGACAGCTGAGAAGCAGACTTGCAGAGGTTTGGACTGCAGAGTCAAACGTGCAACTAAAGCTCTTGTCTGTTGATTTGGTTTGTGAGATATAACACTGTTGTGTGGATTTCTGGGCAGTTGGACCGAGAGGTGATGGTGGGGAAACTGTCACGGGACGTCCACACGCAGCAGAAGGTGGAAATCCTCACTGCCTTGAAAAAACTGGAAGAGAAGGTGAAGAGGTCGCCGCTGCGCAGCATCTCTCCCGCATTCACAAGTTCATTTCACAAACCTAAAACTGCACAACTTTATTCAGTCCAGTAACAAACCGACGCGTCACTGAATTGAAAATACACAAACGAGTTGTAAAACTGTAAACATATTTTTTAACAGCTAACTCCAGAGGAAGAGGCGTTTCTTGTAGAAAATGCTACAGCTACGCTGAGCCAGTTTGAAAAAGTGATGGCAAACCTGGGTGAGCATATCTCTTAATGTTTAAGAAATGAATCATCAGCATTATTATTCATAATACTTTTCTTCCTTTTTCAGGCTCTGAGGACAAAATTATGGCTTTAGCTAGCTCTGGAGTAAAAAAGAAAGTATAATAAGTTTACAAACTGTTCCTCTTAAAACATTGTTTTTATGAAAACAGAATTGTGCCAATTGATAACAGATCTTGTAAATACTCAGTGCATTTTTAAGTGTTCCAGTAGAAGTTAACTATTTTTAATAGTACTGTTTTATACCTGTTGGTTTTTATAAATGTATTTTATTTGTTTAGATGAGTGCAGGATTGTTTTCATGTTGGTACGAAGATGGAATTCAATGTATAAATGTAGTACAAAAAGTAAGGACATTCGTGTTTGGTTTATTATTTTATTATAACAATTCTTCTTGGCAAGAAATGTAATTCTGTTAGAAAGCCTGATATTTTCAAAAAAACGGCCCCATATTTGTGACTAAAATACATTTGTTTGAGTGGTATGTGGGTTGCATTCATACAAAACTTGCCCAATCTTTTTTTGTCTAGCAGCTTATTCTGGCATTGACTTTTGTTTGTTGTTGTTTAATAGATTGGATGATCAAAATCTGAAGAAGCAAAACATATTGGCAATTTAGCAATTAAGTTAAGAACCAGGGGCCTTAGTAGGATGTGGAGGAACCATTCAGAGCCACAACACCCTGGTACCTCCTCATGGTGCTTTACCAGCTTGGTCACACACTGCCAATGTGGGCGTATTTCCCAAGTAGTATCGTTATAACAACAACAAAAAAAAATAACCAAACATTAATTTTCTTAATTAAAAAAAAAATGCCAATGATCACAAAGTAAGAATGAATATTGTGTTGTGTGTTGTGCTGCTGTGTCTGATTTAATACTTGAACATTTCTCAGTGCTGTTTTTAAGATGTTGATTTTCTTTTAAAAGAGATTAAAATGTCCGTAAAAAGTAAAACAACTTAAAAATGCTTCACCTGCAAGGCTTTGAACACAACAAGAAACACTAAACGAAACAGAATTTTTACAAATCTCAAGTGCAAAATAAAATATCAAGGCACAATAAAGTTAAACTGTAAAGGTTTTTAGCAATCATCCTCTGCCTTGTATGATTTTAATTTATTCTTTTCAAACATTTGACTGTTTTGGCAAGAAAGTTAACCCTGCGTTATTTGGTACAAAATAAAAGCCATTTAAATGTAAACTGATGCACACATTTGTGTTTAATAAAAAAAAAAAACTACAAGTGCAGAAATTTTCAAACAGATGTTCAGGATGATAGTTGGGCAACATCAGGCCCTGCTCTGTGCTGTTTTGTTTTAAAATAATTAAGATAGCTTTGGGAAAAGGTATTAAAGCCAGTTTATTTAAAACCCCAGCTGTTTTGTTAAATTATATTTTAGTAGGAATAATGACATCTCTTTGTTTCATCAGAAAACCTAGTAGATGTGGTTTGAAATAGTGGTTACCTGAAAAGATTTGATTATCACAATTTAGTGCAAGCTAATTAATAAAATAAGGAAATATATCCAATATAGGTAATTGTTTAAAAATATATATCCAATATAAATATATATACACTGAAACTAAGGTTTCCATTTGTCACCCATATTGTATGTAGTGTTAACACTAAGAAACTACAGTGTGTGTGTGTGTA
>JAVKLF010000152.1:13407514-13418551 GCA_034783495.1 Millerichthys robustus | reverse complement strand
TTTTGTGAAACTATTCATATTTAGGCACTTGAGAAACATTTCATAGCCTCAAATAAAATAATAAAAAATAATTAATAAATCATTAAAATTAGCAATATTCATAGATTTGGCAATATGAACAATATTTATTTAATTCTTTTTCTATTAAGTCTTGTTTACAATGAGTTAAACACTGTAAACAAATCAGGAGATCACTGTCCCATAGCTCTGCTTTAAAGAGAAAATTCCTACTTCACGTGCATAGAATTTTCACTTGAATATTTCTTAACCATCTACCGTGACATCTTATGTTTTCTGGTCATAAGAGGTGGGACAGCCTAAAGTAGGTATTGACATCCGATCTTCCTAAATCCTTTGTCCCATATGGCCTGCTGCTCACGACACAACACTGTATCTCGCTGTATCTGTGTCGGGTTCAGATCACGTCTACTGTCTTTCCTCTGTTTAAATCATGTGGAAGCTGAACAGATGGCCTGGCTGGTCACATACCACTCCCAGAAATAAACAACTTATCTCTTCTGTGTCTCCCTCCCTCTCATTGCGTCTGTCCTGTTCCCTTGTTCCCTCCGGGCTAATCCTCAACTTAACTGGTTACTGTATAGCTACGCTGCTATCAACTGTTACTGCAGGGCCACACAGCATCTGAGGTAATATTACCAAAGGAACGAATAAAACATTATTGTGTTCAAGCTGAGTTCAAACCATTTACTCTGGATAATTGTTTTTTTATATCAACACTGTAGCGACTATGACATGAATCAAACTAACAATCCAGTGTAAAATCCTTAACTACTGCATATAAGTTAATTAAAGGTTAGATGTGCACATCTTTTACCAGTGGGGTCATCGTCAGCCCCCTCTGCAGCTTCAGACTCTGTGTCAGCCTCCACCTCCCGAGTGATGGTGCTTACAATACGAAGCTCTGGGAACAGGGTCACCCCTTCTGGGCTCTCAAATTCAGCAGCGCTGCGAGCAAAGTGGTCGATGCCACTCAGGCTGATCTTTGGTTCCTCTGGCTGCAGCACCATCACATAACCTTCAGCATCTGGAACTGTTACGCAGGTGTCCTCGCTGAAACATCTGGGGAAGATCAAGCACCATTAGCAAAAATAGGTCAGATTTATTGTTTTTAATTGAAGCTGATATTTTCCTTTTTTTAATTAAAGTGGCCTTCTTAGTTTATTTTAACAACTACTTCAGCATTTTGCCTTCAGTTTTGTTAATTAAATAATGGCACAGCATTATGTGCTGTTGTTCATTAAAGGTAGTTTTTATATACATTTTAAAATCTGGTAAAATCTTCATCATTTTAAAGGTTTTAATTCACTGATAAACAAAATAGAGGCTGTATATTTTGTTTCAATCATGAACCATAATTGGTTGTTGAGACATCAGGACAGACCGAGCAGGTTGATAAGCTTTGTTCCTACTGATACGTACTTGACAGTGGTGGCGATGCGAAGGTGCCTGATGCCAGGCGTCGGGAACTGACGGGAATTTAAGTAGGAAATGTGCTGCATGACTTTGTCGAAGGCACTAATATCGTCACCTTCCACAGTCAGAGAAGACTGGTTGGGGTTGAACTCAACCTGGAGGAAACAAAATGATACGATGATTTGTGAGCAAGACTTTGTCAAACATATGCCATTAAGGAAGACATAATCTTTTCTTTGCATTACACAGCACAACTTGAAAGTCCAGGAGCTGCAAGATATCTGCTTAGCTGAAGAAGTGATGAAAAGCAATATAGACTTTCTTTGCTCACTTTACAGTTCACAAATTAATGCAGCTTGTGACAGAAACTAAACCATTTTGTGTCTGATTGTCTTGAAGCATAAATATTCTCAAACTGCTAGTTGCTGCCCTCACCTTGACAGCTGAAGCCACCTCCTCGGGGAGCTGCACATCGAGTCCTTCTTTGCAGGTGTACAAACAGTCGATCACTTTCTTGTTCTCTAGTTTGCCCGAACGGATGATCAGTCCTGCGAGATTCCCGCGGAAAAACTGAGCCATTCGGGCACTTCCACCTGGTTTCATCGTAACAGGGATGAGGAGAGGAAAACAGCACCACACACACACAAATGAGTTATTTTAGAGGACATTCAACTGACTTCACCTTTTTAAAGGCAGACAGTTTAGGCATGCTGTTTTCAATGTGCAAAGCTGGCATTAATGAAGTTCATGCAAGTTAGTATGTGTTTCCTTTAAAGGCCTGAGGCCCTGAGGACAAGACAGGCAGATGATGGATGAGCTTATGGACGCCATCAGCACATGCAAAATTTTGAATTAATGAGGTGAATTGCTATCTTATTGTGAAAAAGAAAGGGCTTTAATGTAAAAAAAGAAACTCAAAAGGACGCATGTTGCAGGACAGTAAAATATTTTGTTCTTGTCAGGCTAGTTTTACAAAACATCATAGTCATCTTCAGGACAGCAAAATGTTTAAAATGCACTAATTTAATCTGTTATACTGGGTGTTTCTATGTTCTATTGCTAGAATAAAATGAGCTAAAGTCTAAACACTGACTGATTTAGTGTCAAACTCTACATCTGAAGGTTGCACATTTAATAAGTGATGTTCGCATTTGTGCCAAGCTGCAGTTTGTTATCTGATATGTAGGAGTTTCTGTTTCTGGCTACAAGGTCACACTTTGAAATAAAAGCCAGGGTGGACAAAAAGCTGCAGCCAAGTCAAGAGTTTTTGTTTTTCTTATGTTTTTTCTTCTTATTTCTTATATATCTATTTCTGTTCTGCTTGTTGTGACACGTGAGGATAAATAAAGAACAAACTTGCTGGAGTGTGGAGAACAAATAAATGGAGGCAAAATAATAACCAGGTAGTACCACACCAATTATTAAAAACCTTCTCATGCCATAAAGAATATCAAAACAAAAAAAAATATTTGGCATCTGGAATGTTTAGGAATTACTCATTCTAGTCAAACTGATATGAGGATGCAGTTGAGCAGTTAGCATGGTGGGACATTGTGAACACATGGACATTTTGGAGGAGTAAGGGAAAGACTTGAGCAACCTGAGGTGGTCTCAGGGACTGTCTCAGTGTCATTGTCATGTCCTGAGTTTTCTGTAAAGGACGAAAACGAGAGAGCAGGGAGAGACAGGAAGGAAGTTTGAGGATCTGCAGGAGAGAGTCAGGTGCTACATAAAAGGCCATGCTGTATCACCGAGTATCCAAGGACAAGTTAATACAGCGCTGATTAACTATAAAACATTATGCAGGTTGTTTTATAAAAGCTTTAACAAAGTGGATATATAGTACCCTGCGAATAGTTAACCATCAGAAACATAACAGTTATAACAAAACAAACTTTTCACATTTCTATGATAAATATCTCCTTCACATTTATTGACTAACTATTTTCTTATATAACAAAACTCATAGGTTCAGCTAAAAGGTCTACCTTGCCAGCAGGCACCAACTGTGAGCTGAGTTTCGATCTTTGAGGCGTGCAGTGGGTAGTCCTCTGTGACCATGAAAGGCTCAAAGGTGGTTCCATCCACAAAAAGAGAAACAGTGGGGACCTCCACATTGAGCACATAGTGGTGCCACTCTTTATCACACACCTGTAAAAGAGCACAACAAACAGAATGATAGCTTCTAACTGAACGTTTCTGCTTTGCTAAGCACCTTGAATGAAAGGTTATCATCTAAACTCGGTTTGAGAAGCAGCTGACCTGATCGAGCTTCCAGTGAAACTCTGCTGGTTTGTAGTTCTCTGCCTCAGATGGATCCTGGCGCAGGAGGAAGATCAGCCTGCAGTTATGGACGTAGAGCGAGTAATGATGCCTGTTCATATCTGCAGAGAGAAAAAGGATCGAGAAGACAGCGTGCAGCCATTTAGTAACTGTCCTCACTGGAAACAAAAGGTTTAATAAGTTTACAAACTATGGTATAAATATTTTTAACTGAAGACAGTAGTAGTGGCTTTATTTTCTGTAGTAAAAATTGAGGCTGAAAAAAGCAGCCAATAGATAACAGGGTAGTAATTTTTTTTAAGGATTTTTGAAATAATGAGCGTTTTTAAAAAAACATAACAAACTTTAATTAAATCCTTGATGCTTTCTAAAATAAATACTTTGCTCTGCGTTAACCATTGACACCAGCTTCTTTCATTAGTCTCAGCTGCCTCCACTTATCTCACCACTGCTTGTCTACTTATACTCTTGGTTTGCTTTTTCATCAATCTGTCATTTCATTTGTCTCCCTGCCAATTTTCTTTGTGGTCCATATGATTCTGCTCCTTTAGTTGTTTGTTGTCCTTTGTTGTTTTGTTGTCATGTCAGCCTTTTTGTTGTATCTTTCTTTTCACCGGAATCTTTGCATGAATTAGCATCCCTGGGTCCTGTTCACTACAATCCTGACATTTTTCCCCTTTTAAAGCACCAACAGTTATATCACAGAATGTGAGAATCCTGGTGAGAACTATGGTTCTGTCATGCAGACGTGGTGCTAAATGGAGGTCATGGATGGTGTGTTGAGATCACGAGTTCGGGAGCACCCTGTCCAGGGTCTGATGTCTGATGTAATCCTTATATAAGCAGCTACACTGAAGCTGATGAACAGCCGCTCACCCTCTGGCCACGCCAAGATCAAGGAGTTTGTGAGTGAATATAAAACCCACTGACAAAACTGGAGTGGTCAGTGAGTAATCAGCAGTGGTGAGAAAGAAAATAAAGTGTTAGGCTGTCTGTTGAGCATAAACACTGATTATAGCCAGGGTCTGAGTCTGAACAAGAGACAACACAGAGACACCGAAAGAGCTGATCTCACCATGTTTGACCTATTCAATAGACAACATATATTTTAATATCTTAGTTTTATGTCTACCAAAATTTTGTTCTAAACTGCACAAAGTGGTTTCATTTTGTAGATGTTTATTAAACTGTTCTTGTATTAGATTTACATTTATATTGACTTAAATAGCTATTTCAGGAAAGTTAGGACCAATCAGATCATTTTGTGGGTGACATTTCTGAATAACTACTACTACTATAGTAAATTCCAGAAATTTGTTGACATGCTGACTATTGCTCATAACAAACAGAATAACATGGGAACATTTTATCCTTCATGAGAGTTATCACGGTACCTGTTTTGTCTGAGTTACAGAGAATGGTTTCCTTCTCGTGGGCACCGGGGCCATGCCTCATCCACACAGAGATGGTGAAGGGTTCCTTCATGTTGGTGCTCACCAGACCATCAGGAATTTTAATGACCTGGGTGCCATTGAACTCAAACACCTGGTCACTGTCATGCCCGTTATCTGTGGGCAGACCAACAGTCCAGTTGACAGAGCTGCTTGGTGCAGGAAGGAGCTCCACAGTGCCAAAGCTGGCCCCTAAAGAAAAAAAATGTAGTAAGTTTTATGTATAGATTTGTCTGGTTTTGTTAAACTATATCCAGTTATATGCGTTTTGTTGGGACTTATGTCTAATGTAAGCAATTCTTTAGCCTACTTTGATCTATCAAAATGGTTTTGGATACCAAATATTTGTCATAAATATTTTTATAAAAATTAAGATTTTGTCATTTTCAGTGTTATTTACCACACAACTTGTGCAGAGACTTCTCAGAGTAAGTGTCACGGTCACAACCCTTCCCAATGTGGTTGGTTTCAAGTTCAATACTGGCTCGGATGGAGGTGACTGGCACATCACAGGTTTCAAGGTGCATGCTGGGAAATAGGGCCAGACTACCTGTGCCAGGCTCATACTCAATTCTTTTGTTGAAACCTGAGAAAAAGCGAACAAAATGATTTTTGTTAAAAATGCTAAGAAAATACATGTTTTGGCTATTTATAAAGATTTTAACTCTTTGAGTTATGATAAAAGACTTTAGGTTTAAACAAGTTTTATAATCTTTCTATGACCTGTGCTAACTGCATCAACAGGTCTGTTTAGTTAAGTACAAACACATCTAAAGAGCTTGGGTAGGTCATACCTTGCCAGCTGGGTTTGCAGGTGGGCTTGACGCTGATTTTGACCAGTACATCTTCAGAAGCTCGGTTCTTTCCACAGTCGTATGCGGTCACAGTCAACTTGTACATGTGCGCTTTGCCATAGCTCAGTTTCTCTGTGTTCTTGATAAAGCCTGATGAAGTAAGAAACAACTTCATTATTAAGCTGAAATTTCAAAATAAGTTAAATAAAAGAAACGGATATGGGAAAATCTCTCATGAGTTCAGATGTAAACCAAAAGGTCCAGAGTTATTATTATTGGGATGTTTTAGCATCACAATAAATTAGGCATGTTTTTTATCAAGATGCTACTGTGAGAGACTTGTTATAGACCCACTGTCACAAACTGAATCAAACAAAGCGGTGGATTAAGATCAAAACCCATATCTACAGGACCTTGTTATCTGAGGTCTCATTATTGGCTATGTGATACCATTTTTCAGTGTAAAAATAATATTAATCTTGGAGTCCATTCTTGTTTGTTAGTAAAAGGTTGCTGTTTCCTGAGGTGAATTCTACAGGACAGCTTTGCAGCATCAATGTCTGCAATAATCAATAGACTTAGTGATGAATGTCAACACAATTCAGCCTTCAAAAGGCTAAAACACAAGGACACTATGTGAAAGTGTTTACCATCTTTGTCAACAGTAAAGGGGACGTCGGGGGTCACAATCTCGTAGTTGCAGATTTGGCTGTACTGGAAGGAGCAGTCAGCATCCACTGCCTCCACTCTCAGGATGCTGTCATACTTCTTTCCTTCAATCACAGTGGCTTTGTAGGTTTTCTCCTTGAATACTGGTGAGTACTCGTTGAGGTCATTCACCTGGATGTGGACAGTTGCCCTGACAGAGACACATCACCATCAGGACGTTGTGTCAATGAGGTTAAAGTGAAAACATTTTTCACAACAGCAATTTTTCCGTATGTTTCGGATTTAGAAAGAAACACTAAAAGGACTGTTTATGTAAGTTACTTTATTAAAAGTGTAACTACTGGTCATTGTCATATTTAGTTAAGTTGAAATAAAAGACAAAAAAAACATTTATGCTTTAGGTTTGTGTTAGAGGTTTTTTTTAAACACACTAGTAAAAGAGAAGTCACCATGCTGTCATGTGTCCTGGAAAGTAATTCATTTCTTTGATGAATATGAACACAGATATTTTGCATCATCTGTGCAACCAGAACACATGAGGACATCAGCTGGCTGCAAGACAAACAGGGCTGCACTGTTTCTTATCGTCTAAGTTGCTTCAGAAAAACAAACTGATCTCATTACAGATAATTTGTTGATCCATCTTTTAGCCTGAAGAATATCACATAAAAGTGTCACTTAAAACATCACACAGGAAATAGTAAATTAACAAGTGTCTTGTTTGTAGAACAGCTGGAACAGGATGCCCATGACACTTGAGCATAAAGACTTCATTTGTTTTTCTGATTTCACACAAACACAAAAAAACACTTATTTACACAACCTTGCGGTTGCTGTATTTTGCTTTCAAAAGCACCCTGAGAGAAAAAAAACATTACAGTTCTGTTGAACCACACAATTTGCTTGATAGGACAGTGTCCTGAATTATAGAATGACAGGGAAGATGTTCATTTATACCTTTTGTTTTTGTCTCATTTTGTGCCAGGTGAATAATAGTGTATGATAATGATTTAGATGAAGAGAAACTCAGGGATCAGGTCACAAAAATGAGACTTCAGAACTAGTAGAGTTTGACTTACTTATGTGATTTCTTCATGTTGGCACCATCAGGACCTTCTCCACAGTCGTAGGCCTGGATGGTGAAGGTGTGCTCCTTCTGTAGTTCACAGTCCAGCTTGTCCTTGGCCCTGATAACTCCTTCGCCGGTGGACTTGTCTAGGACCACTGCCTCAAAGGGGACATTCTGCCCATGGATCCTGAAGCCGCAAATCTCACCTGAACATGTCAACAGTCAAAAGAGTTTGATCAGATCAACTCATCAAAAAGCCAAGAAATTTCAAATCTAAACAATAATAAAATGCCTTAACTAAAAACAAATACATCCACGCAAAATGAATCAACATCAGCCACAGATTTTGGGAGTTGAGGAGTTGTAGGCTGAAGTGCATGGAGTGTGTGGAGGAAGCCATAAACACACTTTCATATGGGTGAGTAGTTGGGAAAGGGAGTGGGACATTTAGTATCACTGTGTTTTCCAAGCCACTTGAAACCAGTGCATCCAGTCATGCAGGCAGAAACTGAAAAAAATGTGGACAGGCATTTCACAGGAGTACTCAGGATATTCCAAACCAAAGTCATGAAACCAAGCTTGAAAAATTAAGTACGTGGAGCAAAAAATAAAAGAAAAAAATATTAACTTACAACCTGTTTTATTGGGAACGGTACTTACAAAAAACTCAACATTAGAAAACATTGGAAAAAGCTTATCAAATCAATTCAGCCATCAAAACTAAAAAAGAAATAATCTGTGATAGAAATCAAATTTTAACCAACACTTCCACTAATAGTTTTGTGCATATAGAGGAAGTCTTCCTGTGTAATTTTGCCTGCCTGTCATTCAAAACTACTGCAAATGATTTTAAAAAGTTCTGAAATCATAAAGAACTGAACCAGTACAAAAACAGTATTCAAACAAAAGGCACTGGATGAGAACTGGGGTTAGAAATATCAACTCGCTTGACATCCACATCAAATGACATCTGCAGCCATGCTAATGGTAGAGATTAGTGGCAAAGAATTAACTCAAGAGATCCACTGAGGGGAAGATGCAACAACAGAAACTTTGCAGGAAAGAGAGTTTGCATTAGTTAACAATCTCAGCAATCTCATTTGAACACTTCAGAGATGTTTACAGGAGTCACTTTTACTGCAGAGTTGTGTTAAGACAATCTTTAAACAGTCTTGGTTAGCATTAATCTGCATCTGAGGAAGGTTTTTTTTTATTAAGGGACAGTTCAGATTTAGTTCTGTAGTAAAATTATAAATAATTAACATCCTAAATGTTGTAGATAGTTCTTTAAATAGCCTCAGCTTGGACAAATACAGATTAGCTTTTCACAGATTGATGAGCTAATGGCTAGTCCAAGTGGGCCCAACACCAAAGAATCCATATTTAAAACATCCAATAATGAAAACTCAAACTGTTCACATGAACACTGCAATATAAACATTTAGGCTGCTCTTATTGTTGTATTATAGAATAATTCAGACAATTTTTTTTGTGATATTCCTGCAAGACATGCTACAGCTAGCTGCTGCTACCTCTATTTGCATTTGCAAACAACAGTATATTTTTAAATAAATAACAGTGTAATCCAAAAAACTGTCAGGTCATCAGTGTAGTAAGAACTAATCTATTTTTCTCCAAAATGATTCTGTTCTACATATCCACAACAAGGTAAACAATAATACTTTTTTCCGCAGAACATCATTTCAAAAGTTCTGAACTATCATGCCAGAATGTAAAGAGCATGCTTGGTATCTTTAAACTTTCTGTCTTTTTAAAACATTTGTCCTTTTGTTAACTTCAAATCTAGAGGAAAATTTAGATTCACGTAACTGTCATGATACTTAAAAAGTGAATAAATCATATTGTGCAGACTTTAAGATTTGATTTCATCAATAAGCATAACAAAGGCTACCATAGTCTTCAGTGTTTTTTCTTTTAAAATGTCAACAATGTGACAAAAAATCCTGTTTAAAGGCAGCTTTCTTTTTTTTGTTTTTGGTGATGGCTGAAAAACTGTTAGGGTCTGCAAACTGCAATGGATGTCTCATGCACAGATATTTCTAAGAACAGTCAGCCCCACATCACACTTTTCATCCAGCTTTTAGAAATCTCAAAAAACAACTGAGGTGAGAAAAAGTACAAGGTTCAGACAAACCAAAATGGGGAAATTAGAGAGCATGGCAGGAGGTTCTGTGTAAAAGTGTGGATGCTGCTTTTGCGTTAGTGGGTTATTAGTAAAATAATTAAATAAAAAAATAGATAAATAAGCAAAAGGCAGAAGAAAAAGCCCACGATCACCTTCTTTGGTGAGGGTCACCTCAAAACTCTCTACATGTTGGGGAAGAGAAGATAAACCCAGATAAGAGAAGAGTTAGAAGCTCAAGAAGACACACTGAGGAAGGAAGAGACATTTGTAAAAAGGAGACTATCAAAAGCAGAATTAAAAACCTAAGCAGAAAATGTTCTTGCAAAGTCTGATCAAATTCTCGAAGACCATGAAACTACATCTAATTACAACTCATAAAATGCTTCCCTTTCTACTGGTGATTTTGTTTTTCAGGAGTCATCACATTTACATTGTCATGTAAACAATTTTGTGGATAATTCGTTCACCTACTCTAATAATGGCTATCAACATATAATACAAAATGGGCTCTTTTGTGCTTAGCAGAGTATGAAATTTCTCTTGCAGCCTCAGGAGCGCTGGACGTGGTCACTTAATTTTCACCCTTTCAACAATCAGGAAAAGATTTCACATTAGGAAGGACAAGCAGGCACAGCTAATGGATGGATTTCACATTAAAGGCTGCTGTTAAGACCTGCCACGCAGTAGGAGTTATGGCCTCTGTGGTCATGAGAGCTTTAATGATAAGTTCCCACCACAGATATAGGAATTCCTCAGCTTTTCATTAGGCCCACAACCCTCTCAGCAGGGATCACATATTTCAGCTTGATCCACACCAGCTGTTTAATCACTGATGCTAAATATAAATATAGCCAACAATATTCATTAATATGCAGTATTTACCCAACTGCAGGAACTGGAAATGTAAAGTTAGAAAGGAAAATTTATTCTGACACTTTGTCTGTTATTCTTCTATGAATTGGATAATCAGATCCGAGGGGAAAATTATTCCTGCTTTGAGTTTCACTCTTGAGCTAGAGCACAGCCATCCATGAACATTGTGCTCCTTTCGTCAGTTTCAACCACTTCATGTTTAATCATGCTAACTGAAATCAGAATAGATACACACACGGAAAGAAGGAAAGAGAGAGAGAGAGAGAGAGAGAGAGAGAGAGAGAGAGAGAGAGAGAGAGAGAGAGAGAGAGAGAGAGA
>JAVKLF010000152.1:13305798-13329844 GCA_034783495.1 Millerichthys robustus | reverse complement strand
ATATGCTAATTTTGTGAGATAGGAATTTTGGGTTTTCTAGAGCTGTATGCCAAAATCATCTGTATTAAGACAATAAAAGACCTGAAATATTTCAGTTAGTGTGCAATGAATCTAAAATATATGAATGTTCAATTTTTATCATTACAATATGGAAAATATTGAACTTTAACACAATATGCTAATATTTTGAGAAGGACCTGTATTGATGCCAAGATGTGACCTAAAAAAACCTTTAAAAAAAAAAAGTTCATCCAATTTCATTTTATTCAGAACAGTTTTACTGGCTCAAAACAACCTTTTCATCTCTAAAGATGACATTTTTTGCTTTCACTAACAAGTCTACTAATAAAAAACAAAGCATCTTTACAGAAGTTACAGAGTAAAAATGCATAGGTATGTATAATATAGAATACATTCAAAAACTGGGAGGTCTGTCTAATGATAGTGTTTAACACTGGTCTTGTATTTTTGAAATCTCAGGAACAAGTTTAAGTTCCTTCACAAACTTAAATTTAACTTCGGATTCATTATTTAAAACTTTGGTTTAAGACTACTTTGAAATAAATTGCAAAATGATCAGAAATTTAAAGTGATAATCACGTCCAAACAAACAAAACTAAGACAAATAACTTCAAAGAACTGTTTCCAGTTTAGATAAGTTTTACAAACATTTGTCAATGATCAGGAGCTTTGACGAGTCCAAAATGTAGAACTTTTTCTAAATCACATGTTCAGCATTTACACAAACAGAAGACAAACCATCATCATCTCAAACTTTCACATCAGATATTTAAATAACTGAAAAATATTCAGTAAAACATTTCCAGAGTGTGATACTGCAGACGAACAACCGTGCTGATAGCTTTGACACTTTTTCTGGCAATAACTGCCCCCATCAAGTAAAAAAATAAGTTATTTATAACAAAATTAAAATACACAAAAGAAAACTAAAATAAAAAAACCCCCAAAATAAACAACATTTCAGTGGTGAATGACTGACCCCAACACCAGGAGAGCACCGGTGAAGCCTTCTGCAGCTGATTTTACACAGAAAATAGCAAACACTACTAATCTTCACCAATTAAAAAAAACAATTCAATATTATACCAGAAGCAAACCGTGCTGGCTAACATTTGATCAGTTACTATATGGCTGTTGACACCGAGAAACATATCTGGTCAGGGGCGGGACACACTCATCACCAGTTAAAGGAGATAAAACTTGATCAGCAGCAGCAGCTGATGGAAATGTTTATTACACATTTCATTAGATGTGCTCTAAAAACGCCAAGAAACATCAGAGCAACTCGCTTCAAATTAGAAGCAGCTGCCGGTTTGTACGGCAGTGACTCAAACTCAAAACAGTCACTGATTAAACCTTATACTCAAATAAAAATCAAATGTCTGCTTTGGGAATATGTCACCTGATATCTGCCTGTTTATCAAGCACCTGGGAACAATCCTGAGCAGAAGGCTGAGGTCTCCTGTCAGACGTCTGCAGGGGTGAACCGTGGAACTTCAGAGGCTCAGTCTCTCTGTAGAGTTCATGAGCAGCAGCAGCAGCAGCAGGCTGAAGGTTGCTTCATCTCCAGTTGTGGTACGTATAAAAGCAGATGAACAACAGGTTGGATGTCAGGCTCATCAACAACAGGCCTGGCCAAATGAGACGCTTCATAAAACCTGAAGAAAAGGCGATACGGTTTTATAAGAATGATGTTTTTCCACTGTAGGAGGCAGATTTATTAGTTTCAAGCAAGAAACTGATGGAAACACTCAGACACTGATTAGTCAGTGAAAAGGTCACCAGGCCACTAAGGATAATTTTATTCTTAATCCAGTTGGCTACTTATACATACATAACACCACTGGTAAATAAATTTTACCTTTAATAAAAATGGACATGAATAAGTGCAACTCAATAGTGGAATACTGTCATGTGGTTAATTTTCTATTAAGTGTATTTAAAGCTTTACGACACTTTTATATATAAAACAGGCCCAGTTACAAGTTAACTAGATTTGACCTGGTAACTATTGTTGACTGAAGAATTATGGTCATAACATTTTGGCCCATAATAAAATATTAAAAGGGCTTGTGTCAAAACACAACTACCACTGTGTCTTTGTGTGGATTCACTGTAAAATATTTAAATTTCACTGAATTTAATTCCAGCATGTACACATCATCCTCCTGATTCCTGTCTGATTAATAAGTCTGTTTACCCTTTGAAGGAGTGAAGCCCTCAGGATTTTGTGATGTTGTGCCAACCTGGCACGCAGAGGACTCAGAGGAGCTGCTCCGTTTCTCCTCCTCCTCCTCAATCACACTGCCGTCTTTCATTAGGGAACACAAATCTGAACAGTAAAAAAGAACAAGTCATGAATCTACAACCTTGAGCTAAACAATCTCTCAAAACAGCAAATATTTATTTTGGCACAGAGAAACCAATTTATATATTTAACGTTTTACACTGCCATCTGGTGGAGGACTAATATATGACACATATTGTAATAATGTAACAAACATTTCTGTCTCCAGCTCAGAATCATCTGTACTTGCCATTTTGACTTTGGAAAGGGGAAAAGTCGCGAGAAAAGCCGCTGCTGTAAATGGATTGGGTCGGCTCTATGTAGGAAGGAAACGGAGACAATGGAGGAGACACGAGCTTCAGTTCGGGTTCGCTGGAGAAAAGACGGAGTTTCTGGCCGTTGATGTTGAGGCGAGCTGGGCTGATGAGGGGTCGACGCTGTCGGACAGAACCAGAGCTGGACGTAACCGACCCGGCCACTGACGGCGTCGGAGAGGGGCCTGGTGATGAGGGGCGACTTCCAGACTTTAACGAAAAGTAATCTGGATACAAAAAAATATATATCAGAAGAAATACATCAATTTATAACCGAGTAGCTGTCATAATATTAGAGTTACAAAAAAACTCCCCAGTTTTAGTACCGGAGGTTGTTGAGTCTTTGTACTGTGAGGCTGGTCTGCTTCCACTGAACAGGTAACCAGAACCTGAAAGGAAAAGGAAAACAGGATCTTTTTAAGCAGAAAAAGGTTTAGGACTGGATGCAACAAGTACACACGCAATATACGGACTTATTTCAAGGTCAAACCAACACAAAACTTGTGGATATACAAGAGACATAAACAGCATTTTTGTAATTAGATTCAATATATTTAAAAATCACAAAAATACTAAAACATATTTTCTAAAAGTAGCTCAAGGTCAAAGTCATTTGAAAAAATACACATATTTCTGGAAAAAGTAATAGTAAAGTTAGTACTAATAGTTCTGTGTAGCATTTCAATAACTTATTGAGAGCGAAATATAAGTTTACAAAAGTATTCAAGTCTGAAACTTATTTATGTTTTGTTTAAAAGCAACAAAACCCAATGTTTCCTGATGCTGGTGAAGATTCTCAAGTCCTCCAGATCATGATCAATCCAAAACCAAGGTTAAAAAAACAAAACTGGACTTATTCTGGAGCTAAAGACGTTTCGCTTCCCGTCAAGGAAGCTTTTTCAATTCAAAATGGTTCCTGAGTTGTTGTTTTTAAAAAAAAACAAAACTTATTTGACTCTGCTGTAAGATGGGGCTCATTCATGTCCTTTTGAAGTCTTCTGGCACAAAGAGCATGATGTGTGCAGACTAGACGGTTCCATTAACAGCAGTAAGTCAGATTCAGATTGTATCAAAGGTTGCGGAACGTGGGAAACCATTTTAAACTGCTGAGAGCTCAGTTTCAGCGTTACCTGCCCTGGTGAGGGAGGGGACCGTTCCGAGGCAGAGGGCTCTGTTGAGGCGTCCGGGGAGAGTGGAGGGGGACGCCCTGCGCTCGCGGGGGCCGAGCTGGCGGTTGATGAGCTTGGAGAAGTTGGGCGGTGGGGAGGGGATGAAGGAGTCTGCCACGTCAGAGGTCAAAAAAGGAGGCAGGCCGCTGAAAGGTGGGACCGCAGAGCCGCCTGCAAGGTATCTGCAACACAAGAGCAACGGAATGGTCTACTACCTGAAGTCAATATCGGAACGAAGGAGGGAGAAAGTTTCACACACACTTGATGAAAAATGTACTAAAATGTTCTATTACTGAATTTGGCTCCACTGATCTGAAAAACAGCAACTTAGACATTTTAATCCTTTTCTACATTCCAAACTGTAATAACTATCAGATGTTTAAAATTAGATTTAACCAACAAATTTAAAACAGCTACTACTTGAGGTTGTCTGCAGCAAGTTTGTCACTGAATAACCGTGGTACGCAGCAGTTTTAGTCTATTTTATAAACACACGGAAGAAACCCTTCGATACACACCAACATGTATCTAAACTAAGAAAAAACACACAAAATCACAATCAGAAAAGAATCATAACTTTTATTCTAAATTCAACGCACAACAGAAAAAGCTGATGAGAAAACAGACAGGACAGTGTTTGGGTTGTCAAAAAAACAACAACAATAAAGCAAAGGTTGTTTTCTTTCTCGAACCATTTATTAAATTCCACAACAGCAAGCATTACTACAAAAAGTGGCATTATTACATAAATCTGGCTCCCAGTTACATCATCACTTATGTTGTGAGAAACTCCTCGGCAGCGACAAAGCTTCGAGCTAATCTGCTTCGAGTTTAAAATCACAAACAGGTTGTTGTTGTGGCTAACTGGTGTAAAAACTAAAACACAAAAAGACACAGATTCAGCTGTGAAAAACTGAACTGCTTTAATACAATTTGGCAATTTAATAATTGATGCCTCCTTTGTACAGCGGGACAACGAGAAATTCTCCTACATACTTAAATCACATTTGTTGGCTACAAAGTTTAATATTCACAAAAACACAAAGCGGTGACATCACACTGAAAGACAGCTAGTGTTTAATATTTTAAAATGTCTTATGTGAGCTTAATAAATAACTTAAACATGTAATTCGTTTAAGTGAGTGCTTTTAGAACTAATTGCTTTAACTGGTAAGATTTGTACGTTTTATATAAATACAAAAATCAGGTTAAAAATAATAGAAATACCTACGCTTGACTTTGTGGATTTAGAAGATGGGAAACATGGAGACTGAAGACAACCTTTTGGGCACAGCATGTTAAACTTTGGCAAGTTGTGTTTGGCATAAACACACAAAGAGGTGAAAATACACTGTACTACTACACACACCGACACCTACACACACGTCTTTCAGGCCAACTGAACTATTCAAATTTATATCAAAATACTCCATCTGCACAGCAATGTTTGTTTTGTTACAGGTTTCGATTTTAAATCAGCTAAAGATGCACTTCAAAATGTCATTATTATCAGAACTTGTAGTACAAGGTGTCAGGTTACTCGATAAGATGAACTGAAATCATATTTTGGTTTAACACATTTTTGAATCCGGACCAGCTCCTAGAATAAACAGAAAACTAATGACAACATGCTGTCAAATCTGTCCTTAAAACCAACAAACTCTAATGTCCCAAATCCTCATCAACAGCTTTGAGTCATATTTGAGATATTTACTCAAACACAAAAAAAAGAGATTATTTTAACACTGGTACTACCACACTAACCAAACAGAGGGGATCTTTGAAGTTAGTGCCACATTTTTTCACATTAGTAAATAAAACTCTAATAAAATCAAACAAAGTAACAGAAACGTTAATGTTATGTTAGTGTGTGCACTGTTCATTAAAGTTTTTAATAGGTCAACGCAGAATGTTGATTAGTTTTGTAAAAAGTTTTTCCATCTTATTGAAAGAGTCAAGAGAAAAGAAAAAGCAACTTCCAGGGAAATGTTAATGTTTTTAGATAAGCAGTGAAAATTAGAACCATCTTGTTTTCACTTATTCAAAGTATACATAATGTACTTTAGGCAAAAAAATGACATGTTATGAGCGTTTGTCTTTACTGATCTGGACACTTTATAATGTTTCAAGAGTTGATCCAACAAAGCCAACAGAAATCATTTCAAGGACCAACAGCAAAAGCTAAAACAAGTCATGTTTATAACCTGTCAGGTCATCTATCAGCAACAGCTTTCAGCTCAGCTGGCAGTGACAAAATATCTATAAATACAGCAACGTATAAAAACATCATGCATTTTAGTTTGTGTGTCCGGGAGAAATTGATCTATTTCATTTGGTCTTTTGTATCATGTTTGACCAGCATAGAGCTCAGGATTAAACATAATGCAGAAAGGATAAGATCACATACAAAAATGAACCAAATCTGCAGAAACGTTGTGGCAACTTCTCACACATTAAAACTGCTGGGAGCCCTGGGAAATTCTGTGATCCATTTGTCCTCAAACTGAGAAACATGTTGTCAATTTGCATGTTAAAATGTCCAGAATATTGTTTTCCTCACTTTATCATTTATGAAAAAATATGCTGGCTACATGCATATAACAGTATATTCCTAGTATCTCAACATTTTGTACAATACTGTACAAAACAAATGTTGCAGGCTTATTGGTGAAAATCAGGACGAACTTCAAGTAAGGATGGATGCCAATAAAGCACCATCTACACAGAGATCACTGAAAGGCAGAATTGGAAACAACAGCAAAAAAATGTAGGTACCAGAGATGTTCCCTTTCGTTTCTGTTTCTAGTCGTCGTTTTCAGAGCAGACACAGAAACCCCTCTAATCACTCACATGTAGAAGGCTTTAACTCCAAACTCTGTCACTGAAATAGAAATGCTTACAAAGGTAAAGGTGGGCTTTTTAAGAAAAAAAGGTCATTCAAGCTTAGAAAATGAACTATAGATTAAATACTTGGAACACTTTTTTCCATAATCATCCAAGCTCTGGTAAGTAGTAGACAATGTGCAATACATGAATGAATAACAAGTAGATTCTGTGTCTTTATAAAAAGTATGGTGTTTCATGCAATAATGTGTAGTTAGTGAAACAAATCTAGGAAACTGTTAATAAATAGATTAGTACATTCAAAACACTTTCAGATACTCCAGTAGTGTAGACTACAATAGTTAATATACTAGGTAGGAATGCAAATATTTTTTATATACTGGTTTGAATAAAAACAGCTTGACAGGACAAGATTAAAATAAAATTTTAGCACAGCTTTTTGAGAATACGTCATAATTATTTCTCATATTTGTAGCTTATATCAACTATAGTTGGTTTAGTAACAATTCATCTTGAATTCCATGATTGAAAGATTTTCTCAGTTTAAAAAAAGAAGAAAATGCAAAACAGTTTCTTTTCCCAACAATCCTCTCATCAGAATTGATCATTCACATTTCATTGTTTCACAGTCAGAATCATTCTCACAACAAAGAAAAACGGGACAGTAAAGTGAAAAAAAGGGAAAAACTGAATTTCCTCAAATAAAAACATTTTGTTGTACTCGCCTATGCAGAATTATCTAGTGTGATTTAATTGTTCCAACACACTTTGATCTTTGTTTACACTTAAACTCACTCAGGTATTTAATTTGATAACATGCAGAAAAGTTTGAGTTTAAACAGCAGAATGTGGGTTTACCTGGGTACTGAAAACTCAGATTAATACAAGGTCTTTATTTGAGGAAACACATTAAATCAATCAGTTGTGAATTCACGTATTTTGTTCTGATTACACAAAGCACGTAGAGTGAAGGCTCTCAACTTTCAGCCCCAACGTGAACACAAATTACTGCTCAGGTTCTGACCTTCGATATCTGGCTCTCCGCGGACCCAGCGGCTTGCGAGTCGCAGCAGCGGCAGCAAAGCTGACAAGGCAACAAAAGGAGATGGTAGTAATCTTGGCTGTGTCCATCCAGCTCAAGGCATCCGTCAAGTAGCTCTCAGACAAGTAGAGGCACAGCATGAAGAACCAAAGGATGGAGGCTACAGCATCAATTCTCCTCAGCCTAAAAGTGCACAAGATAGGAAAATTCAGGTTTTGAAAAAAACTTAGGTTTAAACACTCAAGACAAAAACATGATGGCTGCTTACCTCACAGGTCCAGCCAAAAAGATAGCTGAGAGACACGCCAACAGGCCAGCAGAGACTATCCCCAGCTGGTTGTCTCGTCCATGCTGCCACACTATCTTGGTATTCTCTAAGGCCTTGTCCGGGAAAAACTCCAGCAGATTCTGCCATACAGACATAGCTGTACTGCTGTTGTTGGGAGTGGATTCATTCTTTATTTGAGGCTTCGGAGGAGTGACGCCGCCACTTAACGTCTGTAGCCCACTTGGTGAGACAGATTGTTCTGGCAATTCGTAGAGAGACGTAGCAAGTAGGAAAGAACATATGAAGAAGACGAGGATCCGTAACAGTATGACCCCCGTTGGTGAGGATAGAGACTGGGCGCTCTGTGGGAGACAAAACATGTTTTTGTTTTTTTTAAACCTGATATTAAAGAAGAACATGCAACAATACACCACTGAAGCAGATTCGCTTGTAGCAATTTGACAAAAGACAGCTATGCGGACTAAAACAATCGATAAAACACAATTTCAATTTTGCCATGTACCACTGAAGAAAATCTAATTTTTCTGGCAGAATTCATTTTACAGACCTTTACAAACTCTGTATCAGACTCTCGAGTGCGTCGAAGCTGGTGGTTTAAGAGCACCGTGCGAAGCTGGCGGTTTTGGTATTTAATATAATATTCCACTGCCGTCTGACATGGTCTGCATAACTTATATGTCTGCTCTAGGTGATGCTTGTAGGCTTCAATTTCTTCATCATAGTTGTCCTAAATCAGAAAGAAACAAACTTTATGATATTAAACATTCTATGGACCTTTGTTGTAATAATTAGAACAACAACAAAGTACATACATCATCCCTGGGGATATACGAAGCCAGCTGTTTGATTTTTGCAGACTGGTTATTATTGCACTTCCTGCACAGCAGCATCTGACAGTTAACCCACTGCAGAGTCTTGGGTGTCTCAGAGGATGGGAGGCTTCCTGATACACCATGATTCAGATGTTCCATATACTGAGCAGGGATGGGTTTGTTGTAATCTCCATTCTAGCAAAAACAAGCAAGACGACAACTATAAAAAATGATTGCTTAAAAATGTGTGTGATGCTAAAACTTACCTCTTGGAAACCATTGTATTGGTCACAGTAAGGGCAATCCCAGCAATTCCTGTTTCCATAAGGCACCACTGTGTTCTGATCACAGAACCAGCAGTTAACACTTGCGTGAGTGGGTTTTTTTCTGTAAAACAAGGAATCGAGTTTTACTTCATTAAAAAGTTAATCCAATCAGATGACACACATTTTCTACTGTGGGACCCAAAGGTCGATATAACGACCTCACCAAATAATATAAGACTTGCATAATGTAAATGAATCTGACTACAGGTTGTGTAACTTTTCCCCCATAAAAGTACAAGAAAACTAAAGATCAAACAATTAAAAAATATAGGCAAACATCATGTTCAAAATCAAACGACTGTAAGGTACTAACATTAAGTTTAGATTCAGCTCAGCACAACTTTAGCTACGTTTTAGGACATTCGAGCAGCATTAAATTCACAACTATACATTCAACTGTAGTTAAAAAGATCCATATGATCAGATGAGATTTATTCCAGTAAAATATTAACAACTGGAGTTTCAAGTGCGTCTCTTTCAAATTTTTTCACTAATCTGCAACGTATCCAGTAGCATCCGTGTTTAAATTCACCACTGCGATATTAGTACGTCGTGAACAAAGTTGAGGGTAAGTAATTGTGCACATAAAGCCTTTAAAATATTTGTGTCGATGTACTGGTTTCAAAATTGTAAACGTCAACAAGCATCTTGATGACTGTACTTCATACCATTAGCGCAACTAGCAACGTTAGCACACAAGCTAGCGAAATTTACTACTACTAGTGACCCAAATCCAAAGCATTTACAAGATTTGGTTCTGCCAATACGTTTCCTAATTACCGGAACTGAATGTATAAGTGTTTGCTGTGATAACATCAAAATGACAAAGTGGCTGGCTGAAAATTCAAATCAACGCGTTTGGTTCAGAACAGAAACATCACTGACCTGTTAGCAATCTTGTATAACAGCGCTCCACCTGCGATAACCGCCGTAGCTCCGACTCCACTGTACATTAATTCTGGATATTCAAACAGAAGCTTGTTAAATGTTTCCATTACTGACATTATTCGTAGTGTTTTTAGTGTATATTTCAGGGAGACAAAACACGGCGCGGGAGCCTGGCGCACGCGGAAAGCGAGTTCTTTTGTTCACGCCCATGTAACGGAAACGGAATGTGCGTAACCAACAGGCTGCGTTCCATTAAATTTTTATGTCTTTTCTTCTAGTTCACGGTTTACTAAAAAATGCATTTTGTTTCATATTATTACAAGTGTATCCATTGTTCCAAATTTTTACAATATTTGCTACTATCATATGTCGTAGTATGATGTACATTTTTACCCTTAGTTCAGGACAGGCAGCAAAAACAGAATTGGAATGCGACAAAAGAGATATCTGTATTCGATGGTAACTAGGAATTTAGAGCGTTCATTCATCTACTAAAAATAATAACGTAAAACGCTTTTCTTTTCTAAGTCCTAATTTTCTTGTAAAAACGTTTTTTTCTTAATAAAATTCAAGTGTCAAAAAATAACGCAAAATGCCACACGTTGACAGAATGTCTTTGTAGGCAACTCAAGTAAAGTTTGAACGCAAACGCGCTCTCGTGGTTCTCTTGATCACACATCGGACTATAATATCCTCATACATTGTTTGTTTCCTCAGATAAGTAAACAACATAAGTGTTGATGAGTTTTAGACGTCGATATTAAAGCAGAAAAAAATACCTTGCGGCAATCGTACAACCTCCTAGATAATTTCCCCAATTCCGACGGACAGTAAATGCAGCATGAAATCCTCGTTCCGTCTTCATTAAACTGAAGTCTTGTTAAATGTTTCCATGTCCTCTAAAGTTATTACCTCATATGACCCTGAGAGTAATTCAGTAAATTTAATGCTAAATTTAAACAACCTTAAAAAAAAAGCTACGATCCACAAAAACTTCAGCTTACATTGAAACTTCAGTCAGACATTCGTTATTACATCATTAATAGGCTATAGGTTGTGAAATAAATAAACATTTTAAAACTAGGTGGATATTCACGCTTTCGTCCATAATAAGAACAAATATTTAGGTGGGTCGTCTAAATACTTCTCACATTGAACTTTAAATTTAAATCATAGGCTAATAGGCTACAAGTTTTAGGCTTTTGAATTAAATCTACTTTTTCATACTGGTAAACTTTCTTTATTAGTGGGATGAACTTTCATGATTTTTAATATATGCACTCAGACCATTTAGCTTTATAACAACACTATTAGCCTACAAGACATTAATAGCTGAGTCAATAAAAGAAAGAATGTCGTGCAAAAATAACATTTTATTTTAACAAACAATGTAGTTTCACATCAAAACACATTCAGAATCGAAAAATATATATTTATCAGTGCTTCAGTTCCATCAAATGATGTAGCAGCTCCAAACAGTTAGAAAAAAACCAAAGTAGCCTAATAGAAACAAATGTAGTCTATATTTTAAAATAAAATAGTGCAAAAGGGGGAAAAAAGAAACTCGTGTGTTTTTATAGCTATATAAAAACTCATCACAAACTTAGCACATTTGATTCGCAGTTACTGGACTTTTTCATTTTAATTGATATTTTTACCAATGAGTAAATATTGTTTAGACTTTTGAAACTGCAGCCTGGGGCTTTAAAAACAATAAACCTTCAGCTCGGGGTGAAACAGAAAATCGGATTTGAACCTCGTTGCCTGACGAACCTGACAGCAGAACTGAAATGCTAAAACGTGAACCGGGTCTGGACTCAGAAACTCAAGTCCCTACAGGTCCGAGAAATAAGCCAGCGGCGCCTCTGCTTGCCTCACGTAGGACGTGAACTGCTGGTAGTTGCACCCCACAGAGACGGTGCCTCCGTCCGGACTCATGGGTTGGGTCACCCCGCCGTATGGGTGGTAGCCGTTGTGCGGAACCAGAACCGACGGGTGGCGGTTGTACACCGGGTGGTGGAAGTGCGGCTGCGGGCAGTAGGAGCCGCCGGTGTGCCCAGAGACGGCCTGCGCTCCGGTGTAACCCGCCGTCTGGGTCGAGCCAGGCTGGCACAGTCCCCATGACGCACCGCCCGCGTAAGGCTGCAGGTAGAGCGGCTCCGGGAACTCCACGGGGGGCCCTGTCAGGTATGGCACGCTCGAGGGCCTGTAGGGTCTCCTTACCCTCCTCCGACGCCGGTAGTTCCCCCTCTCGAACATGTCTTCAAACGCGGGGTCCAGCGTCCAGTAGCTGCCCTTCCTGTCCCCCCTGCTGTCCCTGGGCACCTTGACGAAGCACTCATTAAGAGACAAGTTGTGTCTTATGCTGTTCTGCCAGCCCTTCTTGTTCTTCTCGTAATAAGGGAATTTGGAGATGATAAAATTATAAATCCCGCTCAGCGTCACCCTCTTGTCTTCACTGTCCTTGATGGCCATGGCAATAAGAGCCACGTAGGAAAAGGGCGGCTTCTCCAGGTGGACGGTGTCCTCCCCACCTTTGTCCCCAGCAGAGTTGGAGCTGATGTCCTGCAGGTGCCCTCCCTGCTTGGCGTTCTCCTCCGCGTCCATGCTGCAGGTCGAACTGTGTGCGTCTGTGCGTCACGCTGGGCCAGCAGACAGCGGTATGAACGGTCCACAGGTGCAGACACTCCTCCCACAGGTGGATCCATTCAGCTGCTTTCATCTCACCTTTTTCTCACGCTGTTTAAGGCTGACTGTTTAGGTTGAGTCGAGGGTCGCAAGAGCGTGTTTTTCAAGCAGCCTATTTATTCTGACTTTTGTGGGGTGCACCTTCAAAAAAACAAGGCTGCTGCAGGTTTATACTTCAAAGTTTGGGCTTATTTTGGTCCAAGTCACTTGTTGCAACAGATGGACAAAAGGTCATCTAAAAACTGTTGGGCTGCTGCGTTTTAACGCAGTACTAAGTTACAGTGACACATTTTCTTCAGATGTTTACTCGTGTGATGTGCTGCAACTCACCAAAACATTTCATCCTCAAAAAGGATTATGATGAGTTTTACTGATAACATAAAATGATGCTTACAAATACGTATAAACTAATAATTCAAGTTGCATTTTTTCATGTTTGAAGGTGTAAAACTAAACAACAAGTGACCTATTGACACAGTCATGATCTGTATCTGTTTTAGTGTTTTATATTGTTTTTCATACTCTGAGGTTTGGAGTTGGGTTTTTCCCAAAAACCCATGAGGCCACCGGGCTCACCGCCCACATACAGCCGAGGTATGAACAGATGAACCTGTTGGGCCTCTGAGGACAGATAATGATCATCCGCTCTGCAGACAGTCTGTCTTTCTGAACTGATCAAAACACCTCTCTGGGGAGGCGTATGTGGCAAGTTTAGCTACAATTGAACACATAATTGCAATTAGATGAATTTCATTTTGAGCAAATTAGGAAAATGCAGAATGAAAAACATGATTTTGTCCTTTTACTTTGTTAAACAAAGTTCATTACGGTTTAAAACAAACAGTTCTGCTGCTCTATGATGTTTGTTTGATGGAGTATTATTAAAAACGTTAAAAGGTTTTCAGTGTTTTCTACAAAACTTACTTTAACATAAAAGGGAGAAAAAGGTGATACAATGAAAAATGAATGCAGGGTTGCCACCAAAACACTGAAGGAAAGCAAAGAAAAGTTTAAAAAAAATTAATTGGAGACGTGTTATTTGTTATTTTTGGGTTCAATATTGTAATTAAGACACCACTGAAAAACCTCAAATATCACATCACTGTAACTTAAAGAGAATATTCTGGTTTTAATTGAAACAATTCAAGCAGCACAAAGATAAAAAACAAATTCCAAGATTATTCAAACATGTTTTTAATTTCACTGTCTAAAAGATATTAATGTGTCAGGGGGCTGTGGCTGAATGGTTTGAGGGGTCGTCCAGTAACCGGTTAGTTGCCGGTTTGATCCCCTGCTCCCTGCGTCTCAGTTGTGTCCTTGGGCGAGACACTTCACCCGCCTTGCCAGCTGGAGGTCAGAGGGTCTGGCCTCGCCTTTGTCACTCTACCCGTTTTTCTCTTCTAAAATGTCAAACATTTTTGTTAAATTTAGATTCTGTGGTTGTGATCAACAAGGTGTTCTCAGTGTGAAGTCACAATAACTACGAGTTTTCACTAAAACCTAAAAAAGGGTTATGTCTCTAATGGAAATAAGTTCATTTATCCACAGGATCACGCTTTAAATAAAACTAAATTTAAAAAAACAAAGCGTTATTATGATGGATTAGAGGCTGGGTTAGTGTGGATGGACCTTTTTCCTGATGACAGCAGGGATGAACTCTGCCTCCTGAACAGGATTAACTGGGTATATAACAAACAAATGAATTGACGGGTGAACGAATGAGAGAGAGCGTTTGTCTCCTGAGCTAATGCTCAGTTGGTAAATAATACATAAAAAAGGAACGAGACACAGGACTGTATAAGTTAGCAAGTGTGTTTTATTTTTGTAAACTGCACATTGTTCTGTTGCACATTCTGCAGTGGAGTTCTGCAGGGTTATGGCTGATGGAATAAAGAACTAAAAAAAGCAAATATATAGGAATTCTTAGCAAGTTATTTTATGACAATGAAAAATAACAAAAAAGTTGTATTAATTTACAAATGCAGAAAAGTTTGAAATTTCATCAATAAGCACCAAAAAGCAATATGAAAACACAGATCAAGCCAAAGAAGAGCAAAACAATGGCTGAGTTCATCTTTTTACTTTTTTTGTAGCTGAGAAGCAGCCAGGCCTGATAACTTCCTCTTCACCTTGGGGTGATAAGCTCCGCCCACATGCTACAGTCAGGAAGTTTCCTGCTGTCATACCAAAAATACCTTTTATGCACAGATAACTGAAGAGCTTTACCTGTCCTGAACATCAGCTCACCTCAGCTGACCTGGTGCTTTAACATTTTTGTTAAATAAAGAAAACAACAGTTTGTGTGTTTGCATGTGTGCTACGAGGATGATGATGGTCAGAATGTATTGAAGCAGCAGAAACAAAACACAATGTCTGTCAGATGAATGGCATCTAACTGCAGATAATTCTATTTTCTGGTCCAACCAGTGGAAAATTCTTCGCTGGTATTCTCAGACTGCCAGCATGTAATGAGAACTGATTTCATTAAATTTGTCCACATAAATAAAAACAACACTTAGCTTTTGTGTCAGTACAACAAAATATGCCATTGTTTAACAAAAATAGATTTTTGGGTTATAATTGTAAGTATAGGTCTCAAACTGTACTTATCAAGACATGACAAAAGTTAAATGAGGTAAAATACCCGATTTCATTCAAGACATCAATGTTCAGCAGTAGTAGACCCTGGGGTCTTAAAACCCCAGGAGTTCCATCTTTACTGGACTCTGTAAGGACTCATACTGAACAAGTATGACTTTTTTAGAAGGGCTGCTGAAAGTAAGCCTTCTTGTTTTAAAAAGAACATGGCAGCAGAGTTGCTTTAGTTGCAAGACTTCTGGAACAATGTCCAGATAAGGCCAAACATCTTAAACCAGTTGTAAAGCACGGAGGTGGAGGGCTGATGATCTGGGATTGCTTTGTTGCCATGTGTCTTAGGCAGCATCACTGAGTTGATCATAAACGCTTTGTATAAAAATATTCTAAATATGAAGCCACTAGTTTTAAACTGAGTTCAGGTTGTGTTTCCAAAGTATAAATAAGCATCAGATGAGAATGTATGTTTGTTCAGATAACGATTTTTCAATTTATCAAAGCTGTCAAAACAGAAAGATACCAAAGGAGACAACAAAAAAAAGTATTGAAAACGATGAAGAAAACTATAAGTAGATTGAAAAATGCAGGTTCTCGTGACCCCCGTCTAAAACATGACAGACCATAAACAAAGCTATAAATGCTTTACTTTATGAAATTCCATTTGATCTGGTGGGTTATTAGATCACAATGAGGATTCAAAGACCTAATATAACCTACAAGATCTGACAGCAAAATGAACACGAAACATTTGGGTTGTCCTCAGCACACCTGGAAAGCTGCGGCTGTGATGAAAGAAGGGTTCATTCTGCACAAAACGCTGTTTTGCAGCTCACAGTAGTAATTTGAGGCACCATTAACAGACCTCCTTAAGCCACGGATTACAAGAATTAAGGTGGTCTGGAAGTCTATTGGTGAGAAACTAAACAACTTGACTCTAAGGCCAAATCAAGAAATCCCTATCAAATTCAAAACAAGTCAGAATAATTAAAAACCAATGCAACGCTGACCTGAATATGACATGGCAACAAATGCTAAAGATGTCTATCAGTCATTACTTAGTTACTCAGTGTTGGGAAATGCCAGTGGTAGGAGTGGTTGCCTCTCATGCGATAAAGTATTCGAGTTTCCTGTTCAGGCCACGATGTTGCTGACCCGTTCATCCTCCCACAATGCATCATTCTGCAGGGTTCTAGATGACTGCCTGTCAACCAGTTTTGTGCCAGTCCTGTCCTGCCGCCAAGCTGCAAATTTCTTTAACACCCTTTTCTCCAAGCTGCATACCTTTAAACAAATGTTGTAGATTTTTAAACCACTCGGTTAGTTTGATGTAATTGATTAATTGATTAATTAGGCGATCTTTTAATTATGTCTAAATAATTGAATAAATAGTGGCTGATGTCAAATGTTCAACACTTGTGTCTGGGAAAAATTAGTCAAAATGAGTCTGATTTCTGATTAACTGAAATATGTCTTCATAACGGAGAGAAAAAGATTTACCTCGTCTTTAAAGATAAAAATAACATAGCTGTCCTGTCAATTTTAGAACAAGGTGTTTACCAAATCAAAGTCGACACAGATTCCAAAGTGACAAACTGAAAAGAGAAACCTTGTTACAGAATGTGTAGCAGGAAAATAAGAAACACACAAGATAAAAGCCACAGAATAATATGACACAAACAGTGGGTTTTTCAATTTGAACTTTGTGATGACAACTCTTTCCGGCTCATGGAGACTTTTGAGAAAATTCCAGCACAGTTACGGGGCGAATACAACCTGACAGGCGTCCTGTTTGACTTGTTTTTTAACGCAGGATTAGCCTGCTGCCACACGTGCTCCCTGCAGTAGAAGCTGTCATAAAAAAGGTTTTCAGCTCTCAGCTTTTCTTCCACAGAACAGCTGCGGCTGATGTAAGATAGCGGTGATGTTTGTGATAAATATTTTCTATGAAACTCAAAGCCTCTCCTATTTTGTGCAACTAAAGTTAGATCACAGATAAGGACGCTGCCAAGTGCCAATCCGTGCATGCTCCCACATGTTTGTGTTTTTGTTTGTTTTCCTTGCATACTTGAGATGGCCAGTATGGTACTGTTCACAATCATTGGTAAAAAAGAATATGCACAATTAGTACAATGTCACAAGACGTAGTGCTCAGGATATGCGTTATGGTTGATTTTCATCAACTCCGTACATCAAAGTTTAGCTTAGTAATTATGAAACTCACTGAGCTATAATCACATTTGCTTTGGCTAATGTTAGTTAGCTGTGGTGACCATCTAGAACAAGCCTGACTCCAAAAGATAGCCAATTGCTGATGTACATCCAATGATGACTTGGTGAAAGTTTCATTCAAATCCATTCAATATTTTATGAAATATTTTGCCAAAAACAGATATGGGCAAATATTTTTTTAATACAGGCTGTTTTAATCTTTTAATTAACTACAGCATTAAATGTGCAAAACCCTTGTAAGTAGCTATTCTACAAAAATGTTTTAAATTTCATTTAACTGTCTGTATCTATTACAGGCTATTAGTTTCTGCCATCTGGTGGACATAGGAAAAATAACATGTTTATTTAAATTTCATGTATTTTTTTTGAGACTGTTAAGTGTAAAGAAACAGGTATCATAAGTACTTGTAAAAGACAAAAGCAAAACATGCACCAAAGTCAATTGCACCAATAATTCAACAACCAATGTCAAAGTGCCTGTAAGAGCTAAAAGTTAGATTTAAGATACAAAACAAATATGCATTCTTAAACAATTAATATCTAGAAGAAGAAATTGTCATTCTGTACCAGGGACACATTTATAGAAACACAAAAAGTGCAAAGGTGCTGATAAAAACTAAACAAATACAAGGGAATAAAAGGTAGTCATTAACCTTAAAAATATGCATAAAACACTCTATTGTCAAAATGACAATATTTCAACAGTAAAAATCACATTTATGGCAAAGAAGTAAAACCAGGTTGACACTAATCTTAATTTAAAAGCTTTGGTATTTAGTGACAGCTGCTTTTCTTCATTCTGCCAGAAGAGGGCAGTAGACTGCAACTCGTAAGGATTGTAGCACGAGGCACAAATAACTCAAATTTCTGTGGCACTTGTAGGAATTTTTTTTTTTGGTGTTATGTTTCAGTCTTTCTGAAAACCAATACAATAAGATGCCCGATCATAACGGTCACAACAGTTTTACTCTATTTTATGGTTACATAGCAGTCAATGCAGCTTTGTATGAAAGTAAGAAGGGAAAACTGTCATCCTGTGCAGGGCTGAAGTAGATTTATGCCAATTTTGACCTCATACCATGACCTCAGACATCCAACACAATGACTAAAAATGTAGGCTGGATGATCCTTTATGTGCTGATGCACTGTGGGGTGTAACCCATCAAAAAAGATAATGAAAACAAAAGAATCCTCTGGCCCTGAAAACACTTTAGTGCTTGGAAAATGTTTTTGTATCACACACTGTGGGGACTACATAGTTTAAATGCTCCTTAAGTTGGTGACAGGTCTGGTAAACAACATCCAGTGGTGGACCTGGTAACGACTCCGTTTTCAATTCCAGCAACATATAAGCTTTGAAGTCAAGGACAAGAGGAAAATGTGTCCGCGGGGTCTCTGGAATTCATGTGAAGAAGCACAACAACAAGGGGCACCATTCAGACTGGTGACCAGCAATTTATGTGGGAATTCAGCTGAGAATCATTGTGCGAGGTAAAAGCCAAACAGATTTGTCTCATCCCTGGCCCCTTCTTCCTTTTACTGACTTCTCATGATTGATTTTGATGGGGAGAAGATGATAGAAAGAAAAAAACAACAAAGCGGTGTGACTCAATTCGCTTCTAATCAAAAATAGGTTACAGTAAAATGAGTCGGTGGGATGAAGAAGCCATGATTAGAATGAAAGTCAAATTTCAGCAAATCAATCTGCCAAGGAGATGAGATTCAACGAGGGAGATGTGCAACATGCTAAAGTGAGCTGAATATGAATATGAATACAAAAGCTGTCCCTGCTCCTCCTGCTGAATTCCCGAAGTGCTGATGGAGCGGTAGCCCCCTAACTACCCCACTTACATCCACAGCTGAAGCTGTGGACCCTGGACCACAGCTATGGAGTGCAGGCCAAGTGACCTTCTCTCTAATGTGTTCCTCAGCTGGTGATCATCTGGAGTCAGCAGCAGAGCCATATGTTCTTCTACAGCAAATATGGCAGTATTAAACTAACACTAAACAATGTTAAATGAACATTGTTTAGTGTTTATTTGACACTGTTTAGCAAAAAATCAAAACTGTTAGTGTTAATTTAATACTGCCATATTTGTTGTGTAGCTTAAACTCTCACAGCAGGTGCAAACACACTGGTAACAGGCTTTCAAGTAAAAAAATATACTTTTTAGAATTTATTTTAAGGAGACAGACTGTCTTGTAATCTTCCAAAGTTGTTTAGATCAGAAGTTTTGATTTTTTTTTCTCTGGACTTTGGCTATTTTTAATTTTATCATTTATAAAAATCTTTTTAGTCAATTACCTGACCAAAATGGAAACAAAAGCAAGTATAATTAAAAACAACAGTTTTGTATTTCTTTTAAATAAATTATATATATTATATATATATTTTAAAAATTATTTTAAATAAATTATCACAGATGGTTAAAAAGCTAAAACTGTAATAAAAAACTAGTCTAAAATAGCTTGTTTTACAATGTGTTTCACTTGGAATAATTGTCTTCATCTCATTAGACCACAGATTGTGCTCTAACCAGTCTTTAGTGTAAATACTTTAAAAACCAGCCTATGCAGAAGTGATGCTGTGAAAAATCCTTCACTTTAGCCAAAAAGATATTTTTAAGTTGCACAAAGTTTTGGGAAATTTGCTCTAAGGCAGGTATTGTATTCTTCTGATCAGTTGTTACCCTTATAAATTTTTTTTTACAATAATCCTCCAAAGTGTTTTGTTCAGACTTCTGTCTGGTGCAGGTAAGATACTGACTTTTTAAATTAGCGCTTCATATTTCCTTTTTTCTGCCTGTGTTTGATGCGCTGATTCCAAAACATATGCTGAATATCTGTAAAAACAACACCTTTGATAACAGTTTTACACTTTTACAACCCACCTCATGAATGAAACAACAAACGTTATACACACACGTCAATTGTAGTGAGAGCTTTAAGCCTTCAACCCCTCCATTCTGGTATGAACAAATGTTGACTCACAGTAGACTGTGTTCATTCTGATGCTAATGGAAGTTTTAGATAGCTACTTAACCACATCACCCCTCGTTCTCTGTACAGCTGAACTGATCATAGAGTGTGTGGAAAGAAGGAAAGAAGACACAATGCTAGAAGGAAACACTGGTTAACAGGTTGCAGTTCAGTTTAACACTTCAGTTGATGGTTTTCCACAAGACATCTGTGCTGCAGACATGTTAGTTCATAGAGACAATAACTGTAAATCCAAGATGATTAATTGTAAGTGTGACTGAAAAGGATATATATCCAAGTGGTTTTGGTAGTTTAGGGTCACCAGTTAATAATTTGACCTTTTCACACCAGACGGATGCTTGCTGCATGGTCTGGTGTGCCACAATGTAGTGCTGGAAGACGAACAGGTGGTCATTAAAACTGCTGTAATCCCCTCCATGAATATAAGGACAGGAAGACCTAAAGAGAAAAGGAAAGAGAGAAATGGGGAATGGAAGACAAAGGGAAATGGACAGCCAGGGCAACGGGGCAAGTAAGTAGTGGGTGGGGAACGTTTGATGCTTGGACCATGGGCTCCTTAGCCCAGTCTGCGGGCCAGGCTTCAGAGCGGATGTGTTAACAGTTTCAGGCTCAATGGAGGGAGAAATCCCCACAAAGGGAGGTGTACAAATATTGTGGGAAATCCGTTCGCTCTTTAATATTTCATGAAGGGCCACAATCTATTCATAGGACTCAATTCCTTTGGAGGGGGCCCACATTCAGGCTCACTCCGCAGGCTCAATGGGCAGCCCTTAATTGAGTGCCCGCTCATTCTTCGTATCCCTGGCAAATTGTTCCCAATGAAAGCCCCCGGCTCTTCATCCTCCTCTTCTTCTCCATGAGAGTGGCAAAAGAAAAGGGGGCATGCCTTGGTGGTGGTGCATGTGGGAGGGAGAAATACAGGGGTAGGTGTGGATCAAATATGATAATAGGCCAAAAGGAGATGGTAGTGTGCAGAAATGTGGGGGTTGCAGGCTAATCCTCACGGTGTGTGATGGAGGGGGTGGGTTAGAAAGGAGTGTCGAAATAGCATCACTGTGTGACCCAGTAGAAAGGTTACATATGACTGTATGTGATTAGTGAGGTTAATGCTTCATTTTGTGTCTGTAAATCTTTGATTGAAAGACTAAGTGTTAAAAAGGAGAACTCTGCGCTTGTTTCAGATGCTCCTATTTTTTCCCCAGTTTCTGCCCTACAAGTTTAAAAAACTCTGTTGCATGGTTTTGAGTCTGTGGGAGGAAACTGAGTAAAAAAAAGACATACGTGCACAGGGAGAACATACAAACCACCCAGAAAGACCTCAGGCCAGGAGGAGATCCTGTGACCTTCTTGCTGAGAGGCAACAGCTCTAACTCCGCTGCTCTGCTTACAAATATAGCCTGCTAACTGTCTGCGCTGGCCAAAGTATGAGATTTTTCATAAATGCCCCACTGAAATATATGATGAATTTATATTTGATAATGTTTGTTTTATTTGAATTTCAGTCAGGCTTCAGACCAAATCATAGTACAAAAAAGTAGTATACTCATTCATATATTCATGGTCGAAGACTAGCTGGCAACTCAAAATGGCAAGAAAAGAAAATTGTTAAATTTGTTTATGCACTAAATGTTGAGTGTTTGCAAGTGACCAGTGAGCCATACAACCTCATGGCCATTTTTTGGAAAATTATGGTCTGTTTTTTGAGTGCACTGCTTGCAAAACTGCATCATAGTTTGTGCGCATTATTTTGTTGCACCTTTTTCTCATATCGTACCCATCTCACACAGTTCTAGTTGTCAGGAGCTGGAATTTTTAACGGCATTTTGTCCGTGGACGCAGGCAAGTGAGGCAGGTTATGGGGCAAAAACACAGATTTATTGTGACAAAACATCGCTGACGAGGCAGCACAAAAAACAGAAGGCGCTCCAAAGGAGGGAAATTATACAAGAACTAAAAATCACTCGCAGGAGGCAAAAACTGGAATACAAAAACAGATCAAAAGTACTCACAAAAACTAATAAGGACTTGGGGGGGATAAACAGGCTCGGGACCACACAGAGGCTCAGAAAGACTCGGGACCAGAGACATAAGTAGACAACGTGCCAACAAACAGGAGAGACAGGACTCAGAAAATGAAGGGAGGTAATCACAAGGGGAACAAGAGACACCTGTGGAACAAACATTAGGGACAGGTGAGGCAAATCAGAGGACACGAGGGAGGAAAACACGAACTCTAAATACAAACATAAACACAAGAGACAGATCATGACACTAGTGCGCTGGACTTACGGAATAAAGAAACTTTTGAGATGCTATCAACGAATCTGCAGTAATTCTGAGAACTTTTTGAACTTGTTCATACAACAAGACTCCAAACCTCTTCAACACACAGGAGGAAATTTAATACCCCTACAAATGTTTTAAGACAGTTTAGAAACGTCCTTACCAATTTTTATTTTTAACTTTAAAACTTTCTATTTTGTCAATTGTGAACATTCACTACAAGACTGAGTGTGGTGTGGGCCAGTTTTTATTTAAACACTTTAATTAGAAGAGAGACTGAATCCATCTTAAACACATTTATTCTAATGGCATGAGCCAGTTGACCTACATTTTGAATTAAGTATTTAGATATTTTGGAAAGGTGAATCTCTCATTTAAACTTAGACACATGTTAAAAAGAGACCATTTTGAAGACTTTTATCTGTTCCTTCATAAAATAAGCTCAAAGTTTGTAAAACACAAGGAAGCAAATTAAGGATATCTTCCTTTTAGAAAGGATAATTTGGATCATTATATTTATTTTTTAATGTAGTATACCTATTGGAGTATTTCAAGTATACCAATTGAACTCCCTGTCTACTCAGTCCTAAATTTTCTGATAAATACACTGAGGCTGAAAAGTAAAGTTTGGCATATGCCCTGTATGACATTTCATTTCATTAATGAATGCAGCAACTTTGACACTATATGTTCTGTATTTAAAGGCAAGTTTGTTTCAAGGTTTTTATTTTATTGATATTAATTCTATTTCGTGATTCTCTCAATGCAAGTTCAAATGTGAGTTTTGAATAGAACAAAAACATCAGATGCCTTGCAGGTCACAGTCACTCTTGTTATTCTTCAAACTGTGGGAGTTTGCAGATAAACATTAAGACTGCTTCATAAACGTACACCTCATGCCTGCAGTGAGTGCTTCATCCAGACTAAGTCTGCCTCAGTGCACTTGCTCAAGGTGGACAACCAGCTGGGAGTCTGACCTGAGGGTTCGGTCATAGTCAGAGCTCCTGAGGGCCTCCAGCTGCAGCTCAGGCTCCTGATCTCTGATTAATGGTCATCGCGCTCCTTCTAAGGGCCTATAAGACCCAGGGATCCTGGCTCACTCCCACAGATTCCCTTTCCCATCTCCTATGTGTGTCCAACAGGCTTATGCTGGCTCATGAGGGGTGGAGAGGACCTGCAGAGAGGAGAAAAGTCTCTACCTCTACAGCAGAGGCTCACATTCACACACTCCCAAAAAAACACAAGCCAGGATTTGTGTG
>JAVKLF010000152.1:13277368-13290779 GCA_034783495.1 Millerichthys robustus | reverse complement strand
TAATAATAATAATAATAATAATAATAATAATAATAATAATAATAATAATAATAATAATAATAATAATAATAATAAGTAATTAACAATGAAATACAGAGACTTTTAAACGTTTGTTTCCACCAAATGATTTCTGTTATATTTGTCAAATACGAAAACATTTCAACTTTCACTCATAAAATTCATTAGGAATCTCTAAAATCTGTAAAGCAAATGTTTTCTAATAATTTACACAATTGTTTCTATTCTAAATGCAATAACAATTATTTCTGGAATTGTATTAAGCTAAAAAAAGAAGTGTCACAGACAGAATCTGCACTAAGGCACAAGCAGCGATTATGGATTTATTTTTATTTTATTTATTTTTTGGTCCTCCAGCCTTCTTTGTGTAGTAAAAGAGTTGGTTTTACTGAGGCACCATCTTCACACTTTCTGGATCTCCTGCGGTGCTGGTCAGTCTGAGTGGAACACCCGTTTCATAGGTTCACATCAACCCCATAAAGGAGTCTTTGTCACCCGAGAACAGGGTCATCTCTTCTTTCCTCTGGCCAATAAACGCTCACATTCTCCACCTTTCTTATGATTTTTTTCAACTCACAGGCCTCCAAACAAAAGTGCAAAGACTTGAATTATTCACACGGAAATGAAGAAAGGATTAATTTGCATTGATTTTACTCTCACATAAAGGGAGTCATTTTTATTGAGAAGAACGAGATAGACCGGCATTTCTTTAACTAACAAAACTGAACAAAAAGATCAATGGCACCTTTGGTGTGGTATAAAACTGAGAAGGGAAATCTCAAAACTGCTGCTTTGTGTGTATTATTTTGAGAGGATTTTCCGCCCAATCTGTAGGCATACAGGCTCTGACTTTTGTCTGAAAATGACACTCTTGGTCATGAACCGAGAAGACATCAGTCTAAATTTAAATAATTTGGCTTGTGAAAATTTGGAAAGGGTTCTTTTATAAATCCAGTTTGGCTGAAGAACCGGCATGTTAATGCAGCAACAAACGTTCCCTTTTCAACATTGTGTTTGTCTGTTTGACTTATTCATCACGGCCTGTGAAAAGTCTTGTTCCCTATTAGGTGTGTTTGATTTGGGTGGAATGGATTAGACACAAGCTCAATTTAAGGCCAAAAGAGGAGGAAGAAAGGGTAATTTTCTGCCTCATTTTTCTTTGTGTAGTTTTGTTGTTTGCTTTTAGTTGGTAAGAAATGTAAGTAGTGATGACGCCAGCTTTCTAATGTAAGCAGACTATATGATCATTTATACACAGGGGAAATATGCTGAACAATTAGCTGTTAAGTTGTCACATAATGTTGGTTCACATCTTCATGCCTCACTCTATTCAGAAGACTCCCACAATGTACATTATTTCACAACAAAACATTTTCCCAAATATTGTAAATGGAAATGCTGTCATTTATTTGTAGTTTTGTATGTGCAGAAATGTGTCAAAAGTACGAATTCAGTGACTCCAAGTAAAACATTTAATTATTTCTCACTACTTTATGATTTTAACTAGTTGCCAATAGACACAGCCCAGTGACTGAAACACAACAAATTATTTCACTTAATGAAGAATCATCAGTGTTCTGTTTGAATGCAGTGATAATGTATCAGATTTATTTCAGCATATCCTGTTGATCTCAAGCAAATCAAACAATTTCAAAACTGATCTGATCACTTTATTAAAAACCCTAAAAGTACCATACTGATGATTATTGTATTCAGAATAATTTCTGTAATATACTCACTAAATATAAAAAGTTTGGTGTTAATAATCTAATGATGTATGAAGAAGTCTGGCTTGTGTTTAAAATAAGTTATATCAGACAACTTTATTTAGACTGGAACATGATTTTGGGACTAAATACAACTTTTAGTGAACTTTTTTTTGTTGGTTTGACTTTTTACTGTTGAGCCCCCAGCTTCTGTTTTCAATCTAGAAACGTGTACAAAGAAGGGAAGCTGGTTGGGAGTGGGGCGGGGGGTCGCCCGTTTCATGGAGTGCAGCCTTGTTCAGGAGTGTCCAGAAGGGCCCATATCTGTCAGAGCAAATTCCTCTGTGATGCCATGAAAGAAGCGCTGTGGTGCGGCCAAGCTGCAAGCACAGAGCTCAAAGGCCTGCTGAAACGCTGTAATGTAATTAAGTGGACAGTCCCTCTGATCCATTAACTTGAAATGGTTCCACAACCCCCCACCCCACCCCCCACTTTCAGCCAGTGGGCTACCATGTCTTTTCTAAGGGAGGGGGGCTCTGAAGTCATGTGAAAAGACCTCCTCTGTACTTATTGTGCTCATTGTCTTTGTAAGCCTGTTATTAGCGGGGGAATCAAGTTTCTGCCCAGATACAAAGTTGGGGAGTGACAGTGGATGGAGGTTTATTCTTATCTGAGTATCACTGCAGGTCAGTCACAGTAAAGAACATAGCTAGAATTTGAAACTGGTTCTTCATCAAAGTCTCTCAACTTGCAAAATCTAACTCAGAATTGTTTGAAGATCCTTATGAAGAAATGAACTTATGATCGACTGTGAAATAATACATGCTTCACTTCTGTTCTTACAAGAATCCAATCAATAAATTAAGGACTAGCTACTACACTACCAAATTTTAACTCTTTATTTGTAAAAGTGTCCTGATTTAGAGCTATTTTTGTGTCTGGTATGGTCAGTTAGCTGTGGTGTCCCTCTTGAATCTGGTTGACCTCAAAAGTGAATGTGTTGTAGATACATCTACATCTAATGATTACTTTCTGAGAATTTCATTTAAACTTGCTCACTGGATCACGAGCTATTTTGCTAAAAGACAGAAAAAATACACAGGAATGACAAGTACACAGCATTTATTCCATAAATACAATAAAGCTGGACTTCCAAGAGAAGCTATGACATTGATCTCATTTTGTTTTTTAAGATAATCTAATCAGCAACCACATCTTCTAAAACATGTTATAAATCTTGGTTATTTAACTTAAATACTACTTAACAAGTAAGCCATGAAAGCCCTGCTCTCTATCCAAGCGTGCAAATAGAAGTGGAGATTGCATTAGTCTTGTAGTTTACAAAACAACTCTCAAACATTTATTCAGAAATCAAATTAAATGTTCCAGCAATTCCCAAGATTCGATTTAGCGCTTTGTGTTTACCTAATCTCTGGCATTCACGCAGACACCAGTGGAAATGTCCAAATGCGTCACTGCACAACTTTAAAGCCCTTTCCCATGTATTGCGATCTAGTGACCCATTCTAAATAACCTATATCATTGGGGGGAACTGCTGTTTATAAAGGAGTCCATTGGGACCTCTGCTGAAAGGGGGGTTTTGGGTGAAAGCCTGGATGAAAAGTGCAAAGAGAAGGATAAAGGAAGAGTATAGGAGATGTCAGGACGCTTTTGGGAGGAAAACAAACTGCAGAGGCCAATGCGAGTTGACTTAATCTGATTAGACTAACCTCATCAACAGCCCACTTAAAAGAGGAGAAGAAAGCCTGGAGTCGGGGAGAGAAGCAAGAGAAAAGGGTCTCTCTCACTCGCTCTGTGTTGAGAAAGCCACAGAGGCCCAGTGAAAACAGCACATTGTACGGGACATTCTGGTCTACAGATGGCAAGATGACAAGCTTCTTTAAAAGTGAGGCAAATATAATTGATCACAGAAGGGTTTTTTTTCCCCCTGCAGGTATGAAAACAGCGAAGGGAGTAATGAGATTAGAGAAAAATAGAAAATGAAGGTTCATAAAAGAACTACAATTTTCCCTCACGTTTGTAGTGCAAACATTTAAGGTCTGAATGAAAGCAGGTGCTCCTCAGGATGGGAGACTGCAATGAAGTGAAAATTTGATGCAATGTGCTGACTTAGATTGATAACTTTTACTTATTTACTTATTTTACTTATTTGCATTTTATAATCCATCTAATTGTTTATGTACCGTGCCCTGAGATGACTTTTGTTGGGAATTGGCGTTATATAAACAAACTTAATTACATTAATTTGCGGGAAAAGAAATCCAGAACTATCATTTTTTTTATGTCAAGAGATAACTTATTTTGCAGTGATATACTCATCAGAAAGAAGCTTTCATGTGTCATGTATGAATGAAAGTTACACAAAAAGATTTCTATTTTTGTTTAAAATATTCAAAAATAATCAGATAGGGTAAATTTCTCAGCCAATGAGCATTATTTTAGTTCCTATACAGCAAATTACAAAAATCTTACAAAATTACAAAACATTAAAAGGATTTGATGAAATTAGTACCAAAATACTGTATATTATTCTGCCTTATTCAACATCCTGTAATTTTTATTTTTTTAACATCTGGCTGCTGAAACAAATCCAAAGCCACCCAAAAAGGCATTGTAACTACTCAGCATCAGAGATCCATTGTTGTAAACACATCACCTATAAGGTACTTGATTTAGGAGTGTGTGTAAAGGGATTGCCCAGCCAACACCAGCTAATACAGATATAATTGACTCTCCCCTTGTGGATTTGGAGAAGTGCACAGACTCTTTGTACAACAACAAATTAAGCAGGCAGCAGTCAAAAGGGAGCTGCTGAGCGCTGAGCGAATGTGGACAACAGACTACTGAACTCTACTAAATCTGCAAACACAGCTTCTCTCTCCTCTTGGGCCTCTTTCATCTCCTCCTGCAGACCTCCATCTCATAAAGCCAAGTCAAAGGCAAGTATACTTCTGACTGTTGTCTGGTGAATGTAGATCATCAGCAGTTTCTGCTCTCCACATTCCTCAGACCAGAAACGTCAGCATCAGCTTTAACGATGTTCTAACAACAGAGTCACTCAAAAACGTTTTGTCTTTATCTTTGAAATACACCAACAACAAAAAACCCACTGGAAATTATTGAAATTTGAAGGCTTTCTGTACTTGTTCTGACTTCAGGTCCAGCAGGTGTTTCTTCACATATAGACAATTATTAAATTAAAACCCCAGGGAGCAGTTGTGTAATCTCTGTGCCACTCTGTAGAATTAAGCCTGCTTCATTTGGGCCGATTCGAAAACAAATAAAGGCGACGTGAGCACAAGGACACACAGCTGGCTCTTGAGACTCAGGATCCTGGGTAAACAAGGATCTGGCATGCCACAGCAAAGCTAACCCATGGGGGCACATGAGCCACCGAACAATGACTTTTACTCCACTAAGGCTGGACTGGAAGCAGGGCTTAACAAATTTTATTACTTTTGGCTAGCTGCAACACACAACTGGCCAGGAGAGTGGAACAGGCTTTGTGATCAGTTTGAAGATTACTTTTGTCATCTTTTCTTCAGTGAATTTTGTAATTCTACCATTGTTGCAGGAGTCTTGCGGCGTTAACGCGGAAATCTGCTCTTGTGAGTTTTAATCTGCGTCCTGAGAAGCAGCAGCTGTGTCATCAGACTGAGTCCATCAGCTTCAAATGTGACGTTTTATCTGTTAAGTTTTGTGTTTTAAAGTTAGTTTCTGACATTTCTAGTTTAACAGTCTTCCAAATGTTTGCGGAGGGTGACTGGTATGAATTGCAGGCAGATTGTGTTTAGCAACTGTTCCCCTTTGTGGCATGCTGTTGCAATTTGAGTCGAATTTGTTTGGCAATGTGTTGCTAAACTAAATCAAATTTTCATTGCAAAAGATCTAGAAGGCAGCATTTGTTGTTCCAAAACCTGTAGGTATTCAGCATTCAGGGGTCAGAATTCATACCCAGTAGCCTCTAAAGTTATATAAAGCATTAAAAAAGCATTTTCTTAAACTAAAATCATAAATGTAGTACCATGACTTTACATGTTAATATTTGATTTCTAGACAATTTATCTTTGCCCTTATTTCAAGATGCTTAGTATTTTTTTTCTCTTGTGATTGTGTCACATTTCCAAACACATCTGCTTTATGTGCATTTTATTTGTCTCTGATTCATCACAAGTTTTCTATATGGAAGCAGGGATGTGCCACCTTGTGGTCGAGTCAAGACAGGGCGAGTTTAAATTAACCTTTTCTAAACTCTGAGGATTAATCCAATAATCCAGTTTCTACTTTGTATAAACAAGAAAATAAATCTTTTTTAAAAAATCAGAAGTAAAAGACAGACATGAAATTCACCAAGCCTTCAAATAAAATTAGAACCATTAAGAAAGGGAAAGTCACGGCCTAAAGAAGCACTGAAAATCTGAAGCGACATCAAACATGCACAACTGTTTAAAACCTTTAAAAAGCATTGTGCATAATTTATACTGGAAGATTTCACACTGCTTTGTGTTATGAATGACTCTCAGTTACTACCATACCAAACTGTGGCTCTGTCTGATAACTTTACTGAGACGAGTCATTTATGTGTTGGCTGAATGTGATTAAGATCATCTTAAGGCCATCTTGAGCAAGTTGTAACTCCAAAAGTTAATCAGTTATAGGTACATACTTTACCAATGTTTCATTAGCCTAAATTACCATGCCATGGCTCCTGAAATATTTTAATAACACACACACAAGAAAAAACAATATCGCCTTGAAGCAGCGGCCGATAACGAAACCATGTCATAACGGAGTCAACACGTAGTAATAAATGTTTTATAAACAGGCCACATGCCTGAAATATCCTGAGACCTTTGCGGCTAAGTTAGTTGACTTTTGCTTAACAAAGCCACTAGATGGCGGCCTCCTCCGCCACAGTCTGACGTATTGATTGTTTCTGTGCGTTTATTGGTAATTTTTCAAATGTTCTTTTTAACTCATCCAGAAAGATACTACTGAATAAATACCTGGTAATATTTAACAAAATTATTGATTTGGGTTTTTAATCTTCTTGATAACGTAAAGCCAGTCTAAATAGAAGAACACAACCTATAAAAAGTTAGTTTTATGTAAGTGTAATGAAGGCAACGTTTCTAGCAGCCTTTATGATGCCTCTTTGGTCTGCGAGCTGTAATCTTCAAGTTAAGGCACGTGCTCAGGGCAGAGCGAAGAAAAACTGTGCGCGAATGGCACGCGGGCAGATGTGAGACAACCCCTCCGCCTCTCCATCATCACCTTCGCTTTGAAAGCAGCTCCGGGGATGATTGACACACAGCTGGTCCCACAGCCAATCAGAGCGCGCGCTGCCTCATTTGCATAAGATGGCCGTATGCTATTGGCTAGGGTGCGTGCCGCTGCGGACCGCCTCGCGTGCCATCACAGATGCCTAGTTGGAGCCTCACACAAGGTGTCTTAAATAGACGAAAAGTAAACTAAATAGCTATTTTCAGTTGTAATGTCAAGAAATTGTGTTTTTAATGATTCACTTTTGATGTTAACAATAATAATACACTGCTCCATGAGTTGTCACAGACGTGATAAAATTAAGTCTATCGTCCAGTTCTTTAAATCAAACAGCACACGGATGAAGACGCGCGCGCTCACACATACACACACACGCATAAGAACATAAAATATTTTGATGCTTGGGAGCAAAGTTGGAAGCAAACATCCAGCGCATTCCCCTCTTTATCGCTCCTGAGCCCAGACCGGCCGCCGCTGCCGCTTGCTCGGCTTTGTTGTTTGCCCCTGCAGGGCTGATTGAGCAGCGCGTGACTGACGGCCCGCGGGGGTGTTGTCCAATCAGCGGTCTGCCCCGCGCCCAGTGGGTGAGTCCTCGCTGCTATTGGCTGAGGCGAGTGTGGGAAAGAATGCAGAGAGGGTTTCACACGAACTGGGAGCACGCGAGCCGCCTATAAGTACCGCGGCGGCGGCGGCGTGTGTCCGTGGCACCAGTTGGAGCTGAGTCAGTGTGCGCGGCGCACCGCACGCAGCCCGGATTCACATGACACCTCTGTAATAACAAGCGGAACAGCAGGCGAACCTTTCATGTTTCGCAGTGACACGAAGTGATTCTGATTATCCTCGATTTTTAAAACTTTGACAAAGAGGATTATCTTTTTCTTCTTTTTCGAGCCTGGTTTCTTCAATAATGCCAGCTGACACTATGGAAAAGCAGACGGCATCTCCTATTGCCGGAGCTCCTGCTAACGGATCACACATACCAGACAAACCAAAAAATGCCAGCGAGCATAGAAAAGTAAGAATATTAATAATGTTATTTTATTTTATTCTAACCAAAACGTTGAGTGCAAGTGAGAAAGTGGGAAAGCTTTGGACAAGTGGCATTCAGTTGAAAAGTTTGTTTGACATGCTGCAGGCTTGATTACAAAAATGTAAACAAAGTATTTATTGTTTGGATTTCTCGTTTTCTTTCAGTCGTCCAAACCTATTATGGAAAAACGTCGGAGAGCAAGAATAAACGAGAGCCTTCTGCAGCTCAAGACTCTCATCCTGGACGCGCTAAAGAAAGATGTAAGTTAAATCAAGTTATTACGTCGCTTTAACTGTTTTAACTTTCGTGTCTTACTAGTGAAAACTTAACTTTGTGTATTTTATTTCCGGCAGAGCTCCAGACACTCCAAGTTGGAAAAAGCAGACATCCTGGAAATGACAGTGAAGCACTTGCGGAACCTGCAGCGCGTTCAGATGAGCGGTAAGTTTATTTTATCTGTAGGCTCGGAACAGATGGTTAAAACCTGCACTTTGCAGATAGAGCCACAAAAACGTCACTAATATCCTGTCCCCCCTCCCCCTCTGGTTCTAGCAGCGCTCTCAGCAGACGCCACAGTAATGAGTAAATACAGAGCTGGATTCAACGAGTGCACCAACGAGGTTACCCGATTCCTGTCTACTTCCGAGGGGGTGAGCGTGGAAGTGAGGTCCAGGCTCCTCAACCACCTGTCCAGCTGCATGAGCCAGATGATGCCCGTGAACTACCCGCAGCAGCCCCCGGCCCAGCAGGCGCACCTGGCCCAGCCCCTCCACGTGCAGCTCCCCTCCTCTCTGCCCATCAGCGGTGCGCCCATGGGCTCCAAGCTCAGTCCCGTGGAGGCCGTGTCCCCTAAGGTCTTCGGTGGGTTCCAGCTGGTTCCCGCAACAGACGGACAGTTCGCATTCTTGATCCCCAACCCGGCCTTTACGTCCGCCACAGCTCCCGTCATCCCCCTGTACGCCAACGCAGGGGTTCCAGTGGCGGTGAACTCCAGTCCGGTGCATGGCAGCTCGGCACCGACCGCAGCATCCCCAGTCCACGGTATGACGTCCTTCTCTGGGGGGTCCCAGGCGGTCAGCCCGGTGGGGGTCAGCGCAGGCTCTGAGAGCAGCGAGCCCGTGTGGCGGCCCTGGTAGCTGAAAGGAGCACAGACTCTCAAAAAGAAACATTAAAGTTGAACTGGCTGCACATTCACGTGTTTTAGGGTTTTAAACCTTTGACTTTTCCGCTTCGGGGGTGGTACCTCAGACCACTCACCCTCCACTAAATGTTTCGTTTTATGGAACAAGCAAGCTTTAATTGTAGCGCATCTTTTTTAATATAATTTATTGTTGATTCCAACATTTGGATGTCGATGGTAAAGATGCAGATAAAGGATTTATAGGAAAGGTTTGTGATGAAGTACTTTTTATGAAAAGGTTTAGTTTTGTACAGAAGTGTCATTGATTGTTATACCAAAGCTGTGTTTTCTATTCTGTTTTGTTTTGTGATTAAAAAAGAGGGAAAATCTGAAGTTGGGTGTTAACCCAAATGTTTTAATAAATGAGATTTTTGACATCGTTGTTTACAGCCTGATTCTGTCTTTGTTTGTTTTTGTTTTTAGACTTTATTCAATTTGATTCATTGTCTTTTTGGTGGCCGAAACCGTGCATTGTGCGTAAAAGTCACACCGAGGCGTTGGAGCGAGATAATAAACTTATCGATCAAGTTCCCAGTTTCAGCCTGAAGTTTCAAGTATGGCCACCTTGTTTGGCGGGAGCTTCCTACATCTGTCCCTTTATTTTTATTTTCTTTCTCTTCTTGAGAATGCTCTTTGGGACAATGGGAGTGATTTTTTTCTATTGCTATGGAGGTAATTAAAAGTTTGAAAAGGGGTCTCATCCTGTATGCAGCGGGAGCTTTAAGAAGTCTTAAACCCTATTCATGAGCCTGGGAAATGCTCTCAGGGGTTAATGTCACTAACAGATTGCCTCTGTGAAAGAATATGGAAGGATCTTCGCTTTCTTTTGTGCATCAATTGTTCAGTTCCACTCCCAGTGACAGAGGTGGGAACGAGGGAACTTAGATAAGCTCGCTGCGGAACAGAAACTTTATTATCACTTGAGGGTTTGTCTTATACTCTCACATGAAATGAGACAGAAATCTGTGGTCTTACAACTGTTTAGATGTTGGTTTTTATGCGATCAAAGTTCTCATCCTCGTTCTTCGATTTGTGTCTATCGCTGCGTAAATCCATCTTCCTGTTTAGTGAGCTCCCGAAGTGAAGCCAGGGTATTTTTCTCCCTGTGTCAGGCGGCATGACGCTAGCCGTGTGTCAGCCACTTGCGGTGATCAGACCCCCTTAACTCGGGATTATGTTTCAGCGCGGGTCAAAACCCCCTTAAACATTTAATACTTCACCGGCGCGCCTTGGTGCGCGCATGGCTGGCACAGACCAAAAGGAAGACGAGTGTCTCTAAACTGCTGATGGACAATTTAAACTTCAAACTCAAAATATAAATCACCCGAGAAACTTCTGGAGCTCATTATAAAACTCGCATTGGTCTCATTTCTAACAAGTTTTGGCCCCTTTCACGCAGGGTTGGTGGAATTTTTTATTAATATTGTCATGTGCATACGTGACAAAATCAGCGTTTTTCCACTGAAAACGAGCATTAATCTTCCCTGCTTAACAGTTGCTGAAGTTCTCACTTTCGGCCCTCTGTGCCGGTGTGCCCTGCCGATGACACTGACACTCAGAAACAGACCGAAACTCCGCTGCCAGTGATGCTTCAGCAGCTTCCTCCTGCTGAGAGGAGGAGGAGGCATTCTGAAACACCAGTTGGCAGCATGTGTGGGTTCTGCGGTTGTTCCTCCTGCCTTCGTGTCTGACTTAATAGTTCAGAGATGCCTTTGTGAAGCTGAGGTCGTGAGAACCGAGCGAACTAGTCTGCCTGCGGCCTGGCTCAGTGCCAGTCAGTAATTCCCCGCTGGCAGGTCGGGTCGTGTAGCCGCTCTGCAGAGGTGAGGAGGCGGACACACATGTGTACAGGCGCGCGCGCGCCCGGACGCCAAGGAGTGCGCCTGCTCGGATGTAAACAGAAGGGATGGAGAGGAAGGTGGATTAGATCCAAGGGGAGAAGAGTTCTTTTCATGATAATTTGTGGAAGGATTTCTGTTGAGAGATCCGGATATAAGATGAAACTCATAATATGAACCAAGCAATCCCATTCTGACAGTGTTTGCTTTAACTAAGGAGACAATATAAGACCCGCCAACGAATGGTTATCTAACTAAAAGCTCCCCTAAAGGTAAAATCAGCAGCGTTTTTGTGGCTAAAATGACCCACAGGATGCTTCAATTTTCAAACCTAAATTGCAGCTCAGCCCGACTGAACTGCAGGTCCAACCACGATCCTCGTTTTTTTTTTTTTTTAAACGTATAAATCGAGACAGGCGGGAATCTCTTTCGATGCTGATGAAAAGGATTCCTGCAGAGGGCTGGATGTCCCTCAGGGACCTGCTGCGATCACGTCCCATGGGAGAAGTCGCTGTAGGAGGAGGGCGGCGGGGTGGGTCATCAGAGAAGTCACAAATTACCATTCTCATTAACGACTGAAAGGAGGGAACGCGCGGGCAACGTGGCCGCCAAACGTCTACCATCACATTTCCCTCCCAGTCAGCCATCCTTTGGTAGTTATTGATACTTTTAGGAGTTTTGCAGTTTGTGAGCGGAGTACCCCACAGGGCTGAAACCTGCACTGCTTCAAGTTTCACGTTCATTTCCAGAAAGGACCTGCTTTTTAAGCTCAATGGATGTTTGATCAAATGTGGAGCTTGGAAGAAAACGCAACAAGTGAATGTAAATAAAACACACTAAAATGAACAATTTCACTGCACAAAAAATAGTAAAGTGGAGACGTAATGCAGTCTCTAATGTTTGAACCCAACTATTTGATAAACAACACAAAGAGATTTCCTCTTCAGTGATTACCAGCTGAATAAAGGAACAATTATTGCCTCTTTGGTCATAAGCTGTTTGAGAACTCCACGGCTATGACTTTCACATGAATGTCAGGCTATTTTTGCTCCTCAATCTGAAGACGCTGCAGCTACAAGACGGTAGGAAATATTCTGCATGCTTTGGCCACAGGTTCTGCTAAAGGAGAGGCAGGCCTCAGGAATGACGCGCGTGTGTGAGGACACGCCTCGCACCTGTTTCCCCAAGAATCAGAGTGGGCGACATTGGGAGAGGGGGATAAAGACGAGCAGACAACATAGACAGATTTAGAAGGGTGGGTACATGAATTAAAAAGGGTGCTGAAACTTGAAAGTCTTGGCCACATTTACACGTGTTCAGTTTGAAAGGTGTCTGAGGATGAGTGATACTTGGATAAACGGATATCGAGTTGACTTATACCGAACTTTCTTTTTCTGCGAGCTCATATTTAAATCCTTGACACCTTATCAACAGGTGTTTCATTTTTATCTTTTCCTCACCCATGCTCCTTGGGCCTGCTCTTTTTTTGGCCCCTTCCATGCAACCTTTGTATTTATAGCAAGGGGACCACTTATCCTTTCCCCCATGAGCGAGTGTGCGCAAGTGAAGGAGGTGAGGCAGACGCACACAGACGTGTCAACCCCGATCAAATATCACAGAGTACAGGGGGTTTGAGAGGCGTGGGGTGGGGAGCGTGGTCTCTGTTGATCCTCACCGCTTGTCTGCAGGACTTATGTCTGTAGCCAGGTTTGGCTTTTCAGCAGCTTCTTCAGTTTCATGGCATCAGGCCTGCGGTTTACAGCCTTGCTGCTCGTGCAGATTCCAAAGGAGAAAGTTAAGGGTCCTCCTGACAGGGCTAGAGGTCAGCCAGCAGACTGCGAAGGTGGCCTGGGAGCAGTACCCCCACTCATCTTCAAATCTGGACACATTTTATTTATGTTTACTGTCACTTGTGGAGCCATCTCCGTCTGTCCCTTTCCCATTCACCAGCTGTTGTAATTTAACAGCACTAAGTGTCTCGTGGAAGTACTATAATGTTGTCTTGTATGTGGCAAGACATACGTAGCAAGACATGGATTTTGTAGCCTAAATCACTGTGAAAATACAGTAGATAGACAATATAAGGAAAATAATGATGACAGATGAGTGAGAGCATGAACGGTTGTTTGTCTTGTTTTTCTTTGTGGCCCTGCCTGAGAGGGACCTGTGATGGAACAAAATGACAAGACATAACTGCAGTTCCGCTACGACCCAGAAATATGTGTAAAAATGAAAAATCTCACATTTAAATCATTTCGTTTTGTTTGTTGTAAATTCCTAAACCTAAACTGAATTAGACAACTCAGTAACTCCCCCTGGTGTATGAATCAAACTC
>JAVKLF010000152.1:13204722-13223966 GCA_034783495.1 Millerichthys robustus | reverse complement strand
TGTGTGTGTGTGTGTGTGTGTGTGTGTGTGTGTGTGTGTGTGTGTGTGTGTGTGTGTGTGTGTGTGTGTGTGCTGCTTAATATCAGGCAGGATGTGTGGATGTAAGATGAAACACTGGATCCAGTATCGCTGGCCCACTTACCACTGGCCTGGCGTCCTCCAAGGAGTAGATTTCAGGGCTGCAGGGCTCGTCGTACAGAGGCGACAGAGGTTGTCGTGGGGCACACATGTCTGAGTGACGCTGCGGTGCATGCAGAGGGTAGTTCAGGGACGTCTGTGGTGTGCTCCAGCTGTTAGACTGATCAAACGGTATCAGACGTTAGTGAAAAAAACAAAAATCCTCTTCTTTTTTTCTTGGTCTTTCAGTGAGATTTGAAAGAATAATGTGATTTAAACTTAGCACTGGGCTTGAGACGTACACAGTTCCCTCTTAACATAGCAGCTTTTTCAGACTATTATACTTTGTTTATGAATCACAACAGACACATAATTCTATGCTCCATTAAGTAGATTGATCTTTCAACTTGAGTTTGCATTAATGACTTCTTCCTTCATCTGTTAACATCATGAAGAAGACGAGCCTTCTCAGCCTGCTGTTCAGGGTTACTATTTCAGTCACCGTGCACATGACATGTAAAGTCTCAAAGGGAATATATGGTTATCAAGTTAGATGCCAGACTGAATTACCTTGACGAGTGGGGCTTTCTCCAGCCGCGGTGGACTGACACGGCGCAGGGCCGAGTAGGGCGTGCTGTAGAGCTGGGAGCTCTCTGCAGGCTGGAGGTAGGAGTTGTGAGGTGAGGCATAGCGCAGTGACAAAGGTCTTACATCGCTTTCGGGCCTGGTGTGTGAAGACACACTGTTAGTCCTGCTGCCCAGCCGAGCTGTTTCGATCGAGGATGGACGACTGGAACTGTGCTGGAAGAACCACAACCACATTCAAGAGGAAGAGTTAGCCAAGAACCTATGCTTTTACAGCTTTAAAGACTTTGAACAACGAGGTTTAGCAAAGCCCTCATTAGAAACTGAGCTATTCAGTCGGAAAGTTAGTTAGAAAAAAAGGAAAGAAAAGGCCTTGATCAAATTAATTGGAAGAGGGGTGGTTAAGGTCAGGCGTTTACCAGGGGCATTTCTTCTGGGCACCCTGCCCTCTTATTTAGCTAATTAGATGGGCAGGCAGCCGAGACAGCTCCTCTCCTGGGGGAGTTCAGTAAGAAGTCTCGATAATGCAAAGTGCTTCGCTACTGCTTAAGATATTGGAAGTTCACACACAAAATTTAGTTTCTGCTTAATCTGAATTCAAAAGTTGATCATTTTGCTTTACCAATTTTTTTGTTGTGTTTGTTTTGTTTATACGTTCACCACCTGAGCATACGTAATTGGAGTACTTTGTTCTTCAGACCTTGCTTAATAATTAACATTGTAAAAAAAAAAAAGGTGTTACTTGTTTCCACTTAAACAGTCCCCATTCAGAAGACGAAAGATATTTACTTCATCTCACGTTCATTTTTAGGGAAATGTTGCTGTGTCTGTTTGTTTTTATTAGGTTTTATTGAGTCAAAGACAGCTGACTTACACAGAGAGGTTCAGAGTATCCTGGAGACACGAGCTTTTCTTCCCTAATGGGTAATTGAAGGTTTTGGGACCCAGTTTCATTTGGTGGGTGGCTGTATTTGAGAGCCTCTACTCGTCCCTGACTGCTTCCATTCCATCCATCGAATTTTGCTGGTGCCTGGAGGTCAAAAAATACATCATATATTTTTTTAAATAAACAAAAATCATATAGTGTAGGCAAAACATTAAGCTTTTGTGTGTTTTTGTTAAATGGAACGTGGCTCAAGAAATTGTTTCATTATTATTTTTTTTGGATGGCAAAATCCTCTAAATAGTTCATCTTCTTCTACATGACAACTGGCATAAAGAAGTAAACTTAATATACAACCTATTTACCTACAACAGTTTCAAGAGACTGAGCACTTTCTTCCTGCTGCAACATGTGAAACGACTTGACTCTACTTGAGCCATTAAAGTTTTGCCTGTGGGTCACAGAGCTGATTTGATGAGTGTGTGTGATGTGCTGGGCTGTTTGAGCAGCATTCTTCTTACAATTCTTCAAACCATGTTATTATTACAATCAACTGCATAAATAAAGTAGGAGAACCAGTGAAAAGTGTTTTAACTGTACATGTGTAGCTCATTAACAGCCATGACCACAACGACGGAAAAGAAAAGCAAGCGACCCTCACCTCTGTGTTTGTCGGGGTGTAGATGATGTCATAAACTGGGGGCGGGGGGCTGACAACAGGCACATCGGCAGCTTTGAAATGTTGGATCCAGTTACAGAACTCAGGCCGATCCTGACAGGACACCACTATGGGGTTGATCATTTTGCCTGGGAGTAGAGGAAAGGGGGACAAAGCTTGTCATTTGGTCTGCTTGCTGGATGGAATGTGCTACAGTACGATTGTTATTCCCCAGAGAATAAAGCCCCCCCATTCATGGAGGGGTTACACTCTGTGACACCAGCAGATTCAAGCAGAGGACCACTTAGCATAAAACACACATGGGAATGTGCGTTTATTGTAATGCCTTTTTTGAAAATGTACCACTGATTCACTGTCCTTACCTTCAATCATAAAGGTGTTGGGTTTGACGTCTTGACAGGGAGTGGTCACTGTAATCACGTTGAGAGGAAGTTTGCCCTGTAATCCGAATGACTCTATTAATATGGCTCCCTTATGCAAACACACACAGCGCAGTGCAAGCTCACATTTCAAGATCAACAGTAAAAGAGGGTCAGTGGTACCTTATAAAAGAGCCCATTGGGTTCCTCTGATAGGATGATTAGGGTCGACGGATACATCACTAGCAATCTGTCACTCTGTTGCTGTGAAAATAAGATTTTATGGTGAGCATGGTAAAATATGTGCAGTGACTGTGCTGTTTATTTTTCTGCTGCAGAAAGTTCTAGAGTTTATGTAATTACATTTTTGTTGATGACTCTGGTGTCTGCTTTAGAAAATTGTTACCAGTTTTCTCTGCTTTGAGGCAGTTTTATTGTTACAAAAAACAACAAAGCACCAAGTTACTGTTACTGTTCAAGGAAAGAAAAAAACAAACCCTTATAACTGCTGAAAAGATAACATCATGAACCGAGGCACAAACCAACCATGAGACCCTGAGCAGATGTTAAAAACACACAGACTTTATCTTTTTATTGAGAGGCAAACTTAAAACCACAATGAGAGCTTAGGTCAAACCAGATCGTGGGAGATTTAAAGGTGCGGCAAATCGAGAGTTTATGTTTTCTCACTCTTGTAGGGTGTGTCAGAACAGACAGCTGACATTCCAGCTGCGAGGTGAGCGGAGTCGCCGTGTGAGTTGGGCCAATGCTGCTCACACGCCCAGGGCTCTAAATCACATCAATACAGCTGCCGCCGCTTCCCAGAGAGCATTAACATGACATCCGTGCAAAGACATGTCATGACTACTGTTTTGACTACTTTCTACGTGAAGCTGTTTTGGCAAGATACAATTCACTTGCATTTGATTTGGTGTGATGGAGTCCAATATTTTCATCAGGTGGTTATGTGTCTTTGACTCTGTGACGCAATGTAACAGGAAAACATAGGCCATATAGATAAACAGCCAGAAGCCAATTATCAAAACAGACTCCACCCTTTTTCACTCCTTGTATTGTGTTGAGGTAATGTGCCTGTTGCACAACTTGAAAACCGTGTGAGTCACCTGGATTTAGCACTGATGTTATCCTTCTTTTATTCATCTGGCGAAAAATTCCCACACCTTTCAAAAGGCATGTTTTAACTTTAACTTCCAGTCTGCTGAAACTGTACATTTCTATGAATAAGCAAGTGATGAGTATCAGTGATTTAAGTCGTACCGGGCAGGGCAGGTGCTGCAGTCGGACTTTGGTGACGTATGTGATGGGTCCCAAACTGTCCTGCTGAGAGCCCTCCCACTCGTAAATTGGTTCTCTGCTGATGGAGTTTCTCAGGTCTTGTCGTCCTTCCGGAGCCTTGTCCTGGTTTAGCTACAAAAAGCACACATCAAATACATTTTAGTAAAACTCCAGCGCTGAGAAGGTTTAAAAACGCGCATTCCGTCTCCTTTCTTTGGAATGTTGTGCGTGTTTTTTCACGTTTCAAAATAAAGGCTCTGTTATTTTCTTCTTATGTGACACAACCAGGTTTGTGTGTTTCATCAGCTAACTTCACTACCTGTTATTGTAGAATAAGCTTTTAGACGTGAGGGTTAATATGAAGTAGAGCTTGACACTGCTCAGACCTCTCCCTACATAGAATCCGAGGCTTCAAGTAAAGCAGGCAGTGATCTATTCTGACTCATTGTATTTACACAGTCTCACATCCTGTTTCATTAGGAGCTGGGTGGAAATTAGGCCAATATATCAGGTGGATTGTAAGCATACAGCCAAGTATGCATTATAATTTTTAAACAGGAATTTTGACCTGTCAGTGTGTGGCAAACACAAGCTTTAACAGCTATGTAGCAAGACAGTTCACAGTAACTCCATTATTTACACAAAAACTTTTGCTTTTTTTTAACATCTGAGTGTTCCAGACATCAAGTGCTGCTCCACTTACTCTCACTCTGGTGTCATTTCCAGGTGCGATAGCAGTGCCTCCGTTAGCCTCGATGTTTTCCTTGAGCAGACTAAACCAGAGGTCCATGTCTTCTTGGTTTGCGCAGTAAACAATGATGGAGTTCAGGCTGACACCTGCGGGGTTCAAAGGTCACAAGACCAAAAGGAGAAAGTGTTAGCCAGGTTTCTCTTTTTTTAACCTCGTTCTGTCATGTTAGCAGAAGACAAACAGTGTTTACTCTGTCTTGTTCTTAGTTTACAGCTGATTATGCAACTGAAGTAGTAAATATTAACACATGTTCGAGACAGTAAACCAGATTTAAGAGCTTCTGCTGAAAAGTCCCCCATGACTTGTGGCATTTAAAAGGCAGAATAAATTTCCCCCCTCTCACAGACTTCAGCCAGAGGGAATGATCAGAGAACTATGAGTCCCACACATGCCAAAGATAACCAGCACAGAGACTATTTCACTCCAACTCATGACTTTGTACTCTATAACAGCCTGGAACCAAACGCTGAATGTTGACTTCTCCTGCTTCAAACCTAATTAGGGAGTTTGACTATTACTGTTCCTATAAAAGTTAAATTCTTCCACTTTCTTTAAATGTTTTATTCTCAGTTCCAGTAAGCAGACCAGCGTGAAAACTCATTAAAATTTGTAGTTAGGTCACAGAAGCCACAAGGCTACTGTTAAAAGTAATTATCTACTATAAACTAACTTGTAGCCACATTCAAGTAAACCGTTCGGGAGTTTTCGGGAATTCTTAAACATTCCTCCCTGAGCTGGATTTGCTTCGTCACATTCCAACTCACCACCACTCATCTCACAGAGGAAATCTCTCCAACATAACTTCCTTTTGACTCAGAAATGTATCCCACTTCCTCTGCGCATTTCTATCAGGGATGTCTCCCAAAAGACAAATAAGATTTCACAAGTGAATATGAAAAGGAGGAAATCCGATACTACAGTCCAATGAACTTCTAATAGTAAAAATAGTTTGACAACAGAAATTTAGAGGCAGCATAGACTGAAATTAATAGGATTAACTCAAGGATAAATTCGAGATTTTGTCTATGAAGAACGAAAAAAAGATCTGTTGTTGATTTGAGCTTAAAAGCCAATCTGACATTTTTAGCAGACGCTAACCTGAGCAGATAGCGGAATGCTTCATTGATCGTATGCTGGGAGAAGACTAAGAGTGATGGCTGGGATTTTCTGTGTGACAGCTGGGCTGACTGAAATGCACCTGTCGTCTAACAAGCAAAGCTTTTAAAAGATGGTTAGCCCGCTCTAACCAACAAGTGGTAAAGAGAGGCCCCCGTTTTAGTTAGTCTTGGATTTGACAGGAGGTGAAGTGGGTCGCAGCACCACTGAATCACTGAAACAGAATAAGACAGGAAATGCTGAAGCCTGAAAATAGTGTGAGCTATCTTGCTAGCTGTTTTTAAGTAAAATGAACTCTGACTTTTGATTCATAACAAATGAGGAACACACATACCAGACCACCAGCAGAGGGGGGATAAATACAGAGAATATTACAAATGAGAGAAAAAATGCTCAGGTTGATCCACATTTAAGACTTAAAAATTAGACTCGGATTTATAAAACGTATATATTTTATGAGTAATTCATTAGCTGCAATCTGTAGAACTAATAAAAGCACAACTGATGATTATGAAATACCAGCACTCGGTGCCAAATATTCACTCAGATTCTTTTTTGTAGTGAAGATAAAGGTACCGTTTATTTGGAAGGCATATTCCTGCGGCTGACTGTGGTTGCAGTTCTGCTGCAGGTTGCAGATGGTGAGTTCTTTCAGTGGAAGTGTGCCCTGCAGACAAACCAACCAACACTTAATTGACATTTTTTCTTTACTAATCAAAATACACCTTTTGCAACCGTCCTCTCAGTATCCTAATTATTTGTTTAGAGTCACTGTTCAAATCGAGCTTTCTACGGTAATTAAAAAATAAAAAGCAACATTTACCGTGACACTGAGGTCAGACTTATGAGACAATGACGTATTCTCACCTGTCTTTCTTTTAAAGACACATGCAGTCTGACTAACACTCCATGCAGGTGCTTAGCTGTCTCATCTTCAACATAAATTTGAGTTCCTGTGCACACTAAATCGATGATTAACGACCGCTTAAAAATTTACGAGACAGGTGGCGAAACTTGATCGCACTTTCTGTTTACTAACAAAGCACTGGTAGGCAGGTCCGTAGTTAAAAACTATGATTACATCATACAAAACCTCTAAAGCTTTTTTAAAAGTTGAGATAGAGAAAGAGGAAGTACTAACCTGGTATGTTAGTCCAGTTGTATTGTTTGAAACAAAATGAAGATGTGTTTCGAAGAGATCCAGGAAGCAGTCATGAATATCCTGTGGAGAAATTGGACAAAGTTGATATAAGCTGATGGAATTTGAGTGCTTACATATTGTGGGCATGTTTCACTGTCTTTTTAGGTGTTTGTTCCCACATTCTGACAGTACTGGGAATTGGTCATTATTAATTCCAGTTTTTCATTTATTCTATATTTCAGCATCACGTTCAGTTCTTCCGGTGATTCATAGAAATGTTCGAATAGAAGACTGAAGACTTTCTTTGCGGTCTGCCTTTTTGTGAAATACATTTTGTTCTTTTGCCATTGTGACGTAGTTTCATTAATCTTTTCTTGCAGCTTTCTGACAGCGGTGTGTTACAGCTCTGAAAAAATGGCAGTTCCCACCACAAAGAGCTTGCCCTCTATCAGCCCAAGGGATAAGAGCGACTCTCTCTACCCCGAGGTTCTCTGTTGGGGATGTTTCAAAACTGCAGCAGAAGGAAAGCATGTCCAAACACAGGCTGCAGAACTCTTAGTGGGAAACTTGGATTACTCACAGCAAGCCACTATGTCAAAACCAAAGTATGTTTTTAAAAGCCGCACAACAACATCCTGTTACTTTTCATCTTTTTTTTTATTATTCTTTTTCAGGCTTTGCGTGGATGACTAGGATGTTGTGCCACTTGAAGCTCAATGTGTTTGAAACCACAAGAACAACCCTAAAGCCACTTGTTTGTGCTCTTTTTTTGTGTTTTGTTTTTATTACAGCTGCTTTCCTGATATTTCATCATGCAGTTACATTCAGGGTGGTGTTGCTCACCTGGCACTGGGAGAAGCGGAAACAAACTTTGGAACTGTGAATCATCCGGCCGAAATTCTTCACATTAATACTACTTTTTTTCCAGCCACTGGCCGGGTCGTAATGGAACGGACGATCCCATTTTATGTTCTCTATGGTCCGCAGGTCTTTGGGGGACATTTCCTGCAAGCAGCAGCAAAGTTATTGAAACATAAACAGGAAAATGTCTCAGAGTTCAAAGAAGAGTTTAGAGGTCCAGAATCCAGGAGATTGAGAAGATACCTTGAAGGGGGTGACTGTGCTCAGGATATTTATGATGCTGTTGGACTTCTCCTGTCCCTCTTGGGGATTCTTCCTGCGAAACAGGCGACTGCTGCTCAAGAGGAAAAAAATTAACATGTTACTACTCTCACAGCAGAACTTTTAACTCCTGACTTCCTGCTCTCTGCTAACAGAGAACTGACGTGTAAATAAACTGCTTCCCATCAAGTGAAAGACGTCTAATGACATTTTGTGTCTCTTGTTTAACAAATCAATCAAAGTCCTTTCCTTTGTTCTTAATCCATCAGGATTAGGGAACAGTCATGTTTTGTGCCTCTGATAGCGAGGGCATGCATAGGAAAATCAGCATTCAATGTGTCTCTTTGTTTTGCATGTCCCTCATCTGTTAGCATTACTGTCACATTTTTATGAGGAAGCACCCTCACTTTGCAGATAAGGCGAGGGGCGCTGCTTTTACAATCACAGCCTGCAGTTTATCTGCTTATCTGAGAACATGTGTACCAGTGTCCTCAGAGTGCAACAACGCAGGCTTTTGTTTGCACGGTGGGAAACAAGGTCTGTCTATTCAGGAAGTCCACTACCAACATTAATCATTCATTGGTGTCAATTGAATAATATAGTTGCCTTTAAATCCTCCCCCATCACATTTTTTTTTTTCAAAAAAATGCATTCATACACAAAGACAATTATGAGAGCCACATATTCTCATGCAATCTGTGGTTGCATGGAATAGAAGAATGTGTAGATAATAGGCAGGTAGTAGTTTTGCATTCTTCAGGTCAAAGCTGTGGCATTCAGCATCACCAACTCCTATTCTCTTTGGGGAATACCTGAGCCTCACCTGATTCAGCCACAGGAAGCAAGAACACTGAATGTTCTGCTTGAGTTGAAACATTAACCAACTTGGAAGCTCAAGTTTGAGCCGTAAAAAGTTTTTTTTTTAATCAAGTGTTTTTTAACTTTCCCTGCCTCTGTTTTAATTTAAAAACTAAAAGTTACATGTATGTGTGAAATAACAGACCCTGAATCATCAGACAGTACAGAACAGGGTTTCACGGGGTTAATCAAAATCAGATGTGATGGTCCAGCAGGGGTGTAACATGCCCAGGCATATAATCCTGGAGGGTTCAATGAAATCATATATACAAGAAAATAATCGGCTTATGTTTGTACAGTAATTTCCTGCTTTCAAGTCTAAACTCTTCAGGTCTAATCTGGACAGATTACAATGGAAAAAATAAATCTTATGATTTATCTTTGTATCTCACTTGTATTTGTGATAAGGTCAAATCTTAACTTTTTTGAGGACTAATAACAGCTGAAGAGGATGTAAAGAGCAGGCAACAGGATTGTAACAGGATCAATGACGGTTGGCCAGACAAGCTGGTCACAGAAGACCATATGATCCTGAACCAAGCCTGACAAAAGTCACAACCCTCAGCTCAAATCCTGAGAAACACCAACAGTTCCTTTCGCCTGAAATACAGAGTCCAAAAGTCCAGTCAAGGACGTGACATGTGCTCAGACTACACACTAACGCGAGTCAAAAACTTTGAATTACATTAGTTCTTCTTACCTGTTTCTGCGAATGAAACTCTTGGACAATGTGAAGTTGTGCTGGGGGACACATGAAATGCTGCTCCCCATGTTGATCTGATTCTGTAGACAAACTGTACTCCGTCTGTGATGGATGAGTGTAGTCCAAGAGAGCCGTGTGCTCCCTGCAGAAATCAGACTTGTTGTGAGAGAACTGGGCAGGGTGAGTGAGTGCTGTAAAAAAAAAGTCAGACTGTGAGTTAGTCTGCGTAAAAGGGGTGGAGTTCAGGGCTGTGTCACAGACTGTGTGTGGTGAATAAGTTTCACACTCACTGTGAGCTGCTTCTGTCTGCTAAATCAATCCACACAACACAGGGCAGGGGGCTCGGGGAGAAGTGTGCCATTTCACACCTTTCAGGGGCCAAATGGAGCTCAATCAACTGAAATAAGTGGTTCACTGGATGGTGTGTGTCAATCACTGGGAAGGCAGGGGACTTACCACTGGCATGTCCAGACATAAAAACACATCCACACTTCTATTTATTACTGGCCTTCATCACATAATACTCATTTTGAAGTTTAGTATCTGGGGAGTTTACATTCCATCAAGCTTTTGTATTGTTTAGGTTGTTGAGATTTGATTGAAGCAACAGGTGATGTCACAATGATATTTTTACTTTAAGGAATATCTGATCTCAAACTCTTCAAGAGATTGTAAAAGATAGATTTTGCGTCACTGACAAATGTCAAGATTTGAAATTACAAATGAATGTAAACACATCTATTTGAATATGGAGGGAGGCCGTTTCTGATCAAAACAGTCACAACTAAAAGTTTTATATTCCAGTTAAATTTTAAGTACAATAGTTATAAAATTATTTCAAAATCAGATTGTTATTCTTTAAATTCTCTTGAGGTATGTTTTACAGTAGAATGCACTCTGATAGATTCAGTACTGTATGTGACGTTACAATAAACTTAAATAAATTGGGCATTTTTTTCCCCGTTTCCTTTCCTAATAATAGATTTATTTTTTGTGTCAACAACTCACACCGGAAAATGTGTAATTTTCCAGATTAATTGCCGTAAAGAACGGGACCAAGCTGTCATATCAGATAAGACAAACCCTCGTCGTCGTCATGTATGTCATTAATGAGGTCATTGCTTGTGCTGAGCTGCTGCCGTCTTGTTGCAGCATGAAATGTAAGCTGCGGATTTTCAGTTAAATTCAACCTGTTCAACCAGTTGTGTGCTGAAACTGATACACCTGAGGCGCCAACAGTCACCACTTTAATCGTGTTTGGATGGATGGATGGATAAAACTTTGCATTTTGATAATGCCACAAAAATCTTTTTCTAACAACACAAATTTCCACTTCATCAAACCCTAAAAGGTCATACAAGTACTTGAAGTTGTAGGTTTGATGTGAGACAATACAAATTTGCCTGAAACAACAAAATCTAAAAGGTGAACTGTAAACTCTAAACTAAATTGTATTAAAACACACAGATGTATAAAAGAGACATAAAGGAAGTAAACTTATGGTAAAAGAAACTTCAGAAAACATTCCCAGGGTTATGAATCTGTTGAGTCACCTTCAAAAAGCAAACGAAGAAAACAAATTTAAGAGTTTATCTGTACAATAATATACCAAAATTATTTTGAAAGAATTTATAAATTATCAAAATATTAAAACTTAACTCGCTTGTGCTGTTCTGTACATTTTTTTTGCAAGCAGCTTAAACTAGAATACATGCAAAGAATACTAAGAGAAAAAACAAATTGTGCTTCTTGTTATAAAACAGAAACATGTTGCTACCAGCTTTATGGTTAAACCTAGCAATATCTTCTTGAAAACATTTTTATCTAAGAGGCCCCCAGCAGTTGTTTAAGGTCTTGTGATTTTAGTGGAGAAGCATTTTGTTTATTTGATTAAGTTCTTAGGAGTTGCCCACAACTTCAGGAACTGATTAAATTCATCAGAAATACTGATTAAAGCACCTTCGATTCCAGCTTTCTAAATAAAAAGGCTAAAAAAAATCTGTAGCTGCCTGTGAATAAAGTGACTCATCACTCTGTCAGCTCATCATAAAAAACGTGAAGGGAGAACGATGATGTCAAACCAGTTTCAGTTGACTGTTTCCAGTCTTTGCTAACATTATTTTTCCCAAGAATGGTGCTATCTATTGCACAGGTAAAGTCTCAAAGAGAAAATTAAATGGGTTATGATAAAAAAAAACATGTTGGGCTACAACTTTTATCACATATCTTTTTCATGCCTACATTTCTTCTACATGAGTGACCATGAGTTTTCTTTTATATGGTTTAGTTGTATTTTTACATTTGCCGTTTGTGTCACATCAAGGTAGGAAGAGGGGAATATTGTGTGCTTTGTCAAAAGACAGACAATCCACTGACAACACTTTCTATTTAAAACATCATCAGATGAGTGGTTTATTTAAAGTACTTTGTACTACTATTACAACCATTTCCTCGTATGAAAAACAACAGAACCCTGATGAATAAGTGTGTGTATTTTTTTAATGACCTCCAGTTTTACCTTAACATAAAAACATCAAAGCTCTTCCAAAACCATAAAATGAGCCTGTGGGATTTTCAAGAAACAAGTAGCAAAACAGTTTTGTCTCATTTTTATTTGAAGTACATTTTGTATGGTTTTGTGATTAAATTTACAACTTGTCATGACTATGTTAGCATAAACTGTTTGTCAGTTATCTAAATCTATCCTCCCTAATCCAGCCGGTCAAGGCAGATGGCCGCTCGTCCTGAGCCTGGTTCTGCTGGAGTTTATTTTTGTTAAAAGGGAGTCTTCCTCTCCACTGTCGCCAATGTGCTGCTCAGGATGGGAGAGTGCAATGAAATGAAGATTCAATGTACTGTGCTGGCTTCTTTAGAATGATTCAGGGGAGGGGGGGTACAGTGCCCTGAGACAATGTTTGTTGTGACTTGACACTATACATCTAAACTGACCTGAAACTGAATTGACATCCTTTATACAAAATTAAATTAAATTATTATATCAATAATTTCATGTTTTACTGGGATACCTTGTAGCACAATTATGTTATCAAAGATATTTCAGTTCCCTCTGGATGGCAAATGGAAGTGAAAGGCAAAACAAAAGTGTAACAATGTATGAGGAACAAGCTTACTACCAAGTAAAACTAACAGGATCTTTGGAAAAACAAGAATTACAAGGAAATAGTATTGCAGCTGACTACATATAACCAGGAAATTAAAAACAAACTCAAAACTAAAACAGAGAAAAGCAAAAAGCCACAGGCTGTGGAAGTTTATTTTCATTTCAGCTAAAAGGAAGCATTAAAATAGAAAACATGGAGCTAAACCAGTTTGTATTTGGTTTGTTGCCTCAGTAGACCAGAGTTTGACCTGGTCCTGGTCACAAAATGCACAAAACGGTTATTGAAATTACGTCAATCAGCGCTACAAACACTGTTTAAAAAAGTTTTAGAAATGAAATCATGATCAACCCTTGAGGAATTCTTCTGCCAAACATAGTTAATGAGGAAACTAATTTCTCCATCAATTTCCATCTGATATCAATAAATTCTTGAGTGACCTTTTATGCAATGTTGGCTTTTTTATTTATTTATCTGATCCCATCAAAGTGTTCTAGGAAATTAGGAAAAATTTCTGTGTGTGTGTGTGTGTGTGTGTGTGTGTAGGGCCCACCACAGGTGTAAATGCCATGTGACTGAGGTCAAGAAGGGTAAAGTGAGAGTGTTCAGCTGTCAGCTTAAATCACTGTGAAACAGGAGAACAGTGGAGAGGTACGAAAGAAATGTGTACTGTGAGCCTAGCAACAACCTCAGTTTGCAACACAACTTTTAGCATGTGTGTGTTTGTTTTCAAGGAAATTGTAGGGGATAAACTATAAATACTACAGATGAAAGGTTAAAATGTGCTGACTCCGTTTATGTCTTCAACCTGTATGTTTATTCAATCACACAAAGTCCATTATCACATCTGAAAACATCTTTATTTGTTTTTAAAGTGTACGATATTGCTCCATTTTGCAATAGTGCAAACTTTAACATTTGAAAGGCTGTCATAAATAAACAAGTATCACAACATCAAGCACAAACTGAAAAAGGAGCTACAGTCACATCAAAGATTGCACAAATAAAATTAAGATCAACCAAGCATACTATGTACAGTTGAATTGAAAGAATAGAGACCAAAATCTTCATTTAAATTTGTGCACATATGCCTCAAAATCTTTCCTTGACTCGTTATATCTTGACAGAATGTTTCTATAAGGCCATCAGAGTTCCATTTCTGCCACATCTGTCCTTGCACATAAATGTAACATCAAGTTGTTTCTTAAAATAAAAATAAACTTAATCCTTCAAATCAAGGAAAAAAAAGCAACTTCTTAGAAGTTTGTAATGGTATCACTGCACTACACATGAACTGAGCTCAATCACAATATGGACTTTTAACTGGGTCAAATAAGTCAAAGTGATTCATTTATCTTAGACAATGAAGGTGACATTCCTAACCATCACAGACTCTGATGCTTTTATGACTATTGTTAAATGCAAGTTACTAGATCAAATTTATTGTTAAAAATTAAAATTAATTGTTTAACCAGTTTTACTAATGTGATGAAAATGCTGGGCAATATGGCAACACCCACGATCAAATCTATGACTCATTAGTATTAAGTTAGTTTACTGAAGGTGAATTCTTTTATGTAATTGGAAGTAATTGTGTCAGAAATAACATGCGTTTCCTCATGTTTTGACAATAATTTCTAAATAAAACCAAGTAAAGTCTTCTTCAAATGATCAACAAGTTTGCCAGTTACTACAGTTATTTCCACAACAGATATAATGACCATGTTGTTGGTACAGTGTCATGAGATCATGTGTTCATGTCTGTGGCAGTGAAGAAACATTGATAAATTCAAATGAAACGCTGCATATCCTAATAGAGCAAGCAGTCCTCCTAAACTTCAAATGCACACAAACATCCTTCAAGCTAAAACATTCTTTTAGTCATTTCCAATGACGATATGCAAACCACACTTCTAAATAAATAAATATATATATTAAAAAAACACTCTTAAATAGGCATTGTTGGGATCTGTTTCTTTTTCCAAGCATCTTTTAAACAGAATATATTAGATTTTATAAATACAGATGGTTCATCATATTTTGTTTTATATAAAAAAAGGACCTACACTTATTTACAGTTTTTGATGATCTAGCTTCTTTATGTTGTTGGTGTCCATGCTTTTCTGTGTACAACATTGCTCATTACTGCCACCTAGTGCAGTGTAGCAGAACTACAACAATTGTTTTTATATTTTTTAAGAATTGGTGCCAGTACAGAAACATGCATGGTACAACCACTAAAAAGCTACATTCTAAAAATAAAACCATTCAGTGTTTTATACATTATTGCAAAAACCTCTGACATTGAAAGTAAAGCCTTGCAGAACACAACAACATCTAAACAAAAACATTTACAACACCTTTACAGAATTAGATGCCTGCCACGTTTTACAGTATGTGTGTCAAACACTTACCGTTTTGGGCAAATAAAATATTCGGGTGACTATTTCCAGAAATATGTTTTGAAGAAAGTGGGAGTTAGTCGCTGTATGGTGGAGGCTTACAGAGGAGCCTTGAGCATCCCAACCAGAAACAGTGCAGGTCAGAAAATACAGCAACATACAATAGTAGCCAGAAAAAAGAAAAGATCCTAGCATAGTGATGACCATTTAACTTTTTGCAGGAGAAGGAAAGAAAATACATTTTGCTCTTTAAACTTAGTTTAAAACATTTTGTTTTTGAAGTATTTCTGTGGAACTGTTTCAGTGGATCCTATGTTTGTGTGGGCTTTTTGAGAATCATTTTGTGTGATGTAGGTAAAATGAGTAAAAAGAGATTTGAAACTATGTCTAGCTAACCTTTTACCAAGAATAACACTACCTGTGAATTGTACTGTAACCAGCCAGGGGCCTCACTCACATTCATCTTGTCCGTCTCCCAGTTTCCCTCTCCCTTCACAGATTTACCTGCCCACGCTCCACATGTTTCTCCCACCTCCACATCTTAAACGGAGCTGTTGCGCCTCTTCCCAGAGCCAGTCTGGGCTGTAGCAGCAGAGGCTGAAGTTAGCCAAACAGTGGCCCCGTGTCAAAGACTAGTGGAAGACACTGAGAGGGTGGGCGAAGAAGGGGGTGGGAAGTTCAGGAGCTCCAGCACTGCCACGCCCACGCTGCTGCGCCGTGTAAACATGCAGGAGGCGGCCACCCATTTGTTGCTGCGTGGGTTGTATTTTTCAATTGAGTTGAGACTGGAGCTGCCATCGTTCCCTCCCACAGCATACAACCAGCCGTCCATAGCCACCAGGTCATGGGTGCTCCTACAAAGAGGAGAAAAAAAATACACTTTTTAAATTGTGAATGAACTGACTGCATAAATATATATTTTTTCTACACCTTTTTAGGGATCACTGTTAGTGTCCCTTGTCTGGAACAAAATACATACATATATTGGCTATGCATTTTGTTCCCTGCTTTTTGAAAAAAACAGCTATTCTGCAAGTGATTTATTTTTTGGCATGTGTATCCCTGTGATGGACTTGCAACCCGTCTAGAATGTACACCGCCACTCACACAGTGACTCCTGTGACCCTGAAAGGAAGAAGCGGATAAAAAGATGATGGATGGATGGATGGAATGCAAGAAAAAGGTCTCAATTATAGCTACAAATTGTCTTGTCGTCATGTTCACTCACTCCTAACAATAGCTTCTAATGCCCCAGGACAGTAACAGGTGGGTCATAGATTTGCATCTGACTTACTGTAGAATGTGCCTAAGAGGTCGGGCCTCCATCTCCTTAAAACAGCATTGCACCAACCGTTGCTTAGTGAGAGCTACCAGAATTGAGAAAGACTCCTGGATAGGTGTTGAAATGTTTTCAAAAAGATTAGATCCAAAAGTCAGGTTGTCTCCAATTTAAGCCTGTTTGCTACAGCTACAAATCAGTGATCAATAGAATTTAATGCTGTGGATTATGTAAATAGACCCTTTTAGCAGTTGACACACAACATATGAGTAATTTGTGAAGAAGCACAGTCCTACATTATACAGACCGTCTCTGCTCAAACCGAGCCTGCATCTCTGTGTTCATGTAGGAAGTAAACTGACTGATGTGATCCCAACGGCTGCTGCCAGACTGCTACATCTCTGAATTGCCTTCTCTGATGCAAATCGTGTACAACACAATGCTGCGAGAGGGTGCAACACGCATGCTTGTTCTGTCACTCACAAGGCAAGTTCTAGTTTTCATCTTCTATGAAATAAACACAACTGACTTTTTTGGAGAGGAAAGCTTTTTGATGTTTATGACTTAAGAAGGTTTAAGCAGTTAAAAAAAAGGACATGGAAAAGCCGGACATATTTTGCTTTGAACAGAGAAGATTTGTCACACCAAAATATCTGCAGCTGGGCTCCCTTTTGATAAGCTCCATACAGACAGTCAGACAGCTGAATTTCAAAGAAATGACTATCTTTCACTTGCTTTATAGAAATTTGGAGAAAAACGCTCATCTCTTGACAACAAGAATAAGCTGACTGTCTGTCCTCTAGGGTTGTGGACGTGGACGTCGTCTCATAGTTTTATAACACATTATTTTTAGAGAAACACACAACATGGCTTGTTTATAATTGCAGTGATCAAAAAGCAGTGAAATCCTCGTCTGTACTGCATCCCTATTTGTTGGTATTTTGATTAGAATGAGTCACTCAACCAAGCAAAACTTGTTTGTCTGCAAGGTGTTACATTTGTCAGGCAGCTCAAAAGAGAATGCATGAATATAAAGCATTTTTTAGGAGCACACTAGGTCATCCTTATGGTGCAGCTGACTAAGGTGTGTCTAATTAATTTAAATTCCCTGGACCCATCCCAGATGATTTTGTCATCTCTTTTTTGCAGGTTCTTCTTCTATCTCTGTTCTGTTTGACATTTTTGTCAGAAATAACTTTGTAAAAGAGTAGCAATATGTTTTTTTGCTTTTGAACTATGAAAATCTTTACCACAGTAATAATAAAAGCAACATTTCATATGACTACAAACTGATTCCTGACATGCTCTCGTGGATTTAATATTACAGTGGTCCCCACACTGATGATGGTTAGGAGTGACTTCTTTTGTATTCATGCATCAGAGTTTTAAAAGTCACTGGACTCAAACTGGTCTGCAGCATTTGAGCCAATAAGGGTTCTTGCTGCTGGCTGACCTGCGTATGTTCATGGGGGCGACTCCTTCCCAGGTGTTGGTCTTTGGGTTGAACCGCTCCACTGAGTTCAGGCAGCTGGTACCGTCATTCCCGCCAGCAACATAAAGCATGCCGTCCAACACAGCCACCCCGGCACTGCTGCGCCGGCTCAACATGTTGGCGATGGCCGTCCAGGTGTTGCTCTGTGCATAAAACCAAAACAACATGATTACTGGTGTGCTCATTTTTTACATTCAGATGTAGTTTATGAGTTTGTTTTTAGAATTTAATGAAAAAGAAACTTGACAAAAAACCTTAACATTGTGATGATAAATTTATCAGAATTTTACCTGAGGATCATATTTCTCCACGGTTGCCAGATGTGAGGAGCTATCATAACCTCCCACTGCATATAAGCTGCCATCTGGAGAGAAAAAAGGGAGTCAACATAAATATTAGCAGATACATACCAAGGTAGCAACTCCCTCTCCATTTTTGATAATAAATTATAGACAGTGAGATGTAAATATGTACAGGAACAGGCATTCATAAGATTTATTTCAGACAAATCCTACCCAGAGTTGCTACGCGTACATATCTCCTTCGAGTGCTCATGGCAGCAATGGAAGTCCATGTACTGGTCAGAGGGTCATAACGTTCTGCACTAAAAGAGGAAACCTTTGTCAGGCTGATAATTGAGAGCACATCGGTCTTCAGAAATTAGTATTAGTATGTTTTTTCAACCTGTCCTGTCCGGCATATATACATTCAATAAGATTAATTTGATAGCTTTCTCAGTGCCTCGATAGCTTAAATCTACAACAGGAGGGCTTTGAATATCAGCAGAAACAGATCAACAACAGCCACAAATATTTAAGCTTAAGTTGTGATTAATACAGCATGCATACAAGTGTGTGATACATGTGCACAGATGATGAGGCAGGCAGCACCACCGCCCACACCGACCCAACCCAAGCCCCCCAGGACTCACCGGGGGCAGCGGAGGACCACTGCACAGGCCACACGCCCCAACTAGGGGGTGGCCCCAGGAGGGCAGGACAGAATGGGGGCCCAGCCCTGCCAGAGACCAGCCAGCCAGGTATATATATCACTATATCACCCCCCAAATCCCTAAGTGTCACAACTGTAGTTAAAATTTGAGTGTAATAGTAGAGCAGCAGGAAGCACAGTGGCTCAGTTGGTGACCTCCATATTCAGAAATTATTTAATTTAAATGTGGATCAGATGGCGATAGAAGATGGCGGTAGACCTGGTAGACCCAAATGTGTAGAAAAGGTTTGCTGGGAATGCCTGGAAGAAGAACTTGTCAGAAGGATCTTCAGCTGCCACATACAATTTAATCGTATCCTTAGCAGATGCAGAGGACACAGAGTCTGGGTGT
>JAVKLF010000152.1:13193997-13204622 GCA_034783495.1 Millerichthys robustus | reverse complement strand
TATGACTGCAAGGTTATTGGAGCCTCTGGTGTCGGCCATACCCACTCTGGGTGAGAGAGACCATCAAGCTGAAGAAGGACAAGTCCTATCACGTTGAAGCTGAAGAAGTCCTATCAGGCCTCGTTAGCTGGCAGGACTCTAGAAACAGGTGGAGGGTATCTGTGGGTCAAGCAAGCTGCCGCCCTGGCTGTTGCTGAGGCAAAGGCTCAGATGTGGGAGGAGTTCAGCGAGGCCTTGGACAGAAACTCTCAATCGGTTCCAAAAAGATTCTGGCAAAACGCCAGGCAACTGAGGCAGGGAAAGAAGTACTTAGCATCTGAAATGAGAATCAGCTCCTCCGAATCTGTCTATGAAACTATGTCTCTCAGCTGGCCTCAGAACGCCTTGGAATCCTCCTGGAAGAGGTGGCTGTGGAAAAAAAGCTGTCTGCACTTCTCTGCTCAAGCGGCTGCCCCCATGATCTGACTCCAAAACAAACAACAGATAATACATGGATAGATGTGTGACGTGCTCAGTATTAATTTCCTAAAGTGTATGTCTGTGTGTACCTGTTGAGGCAGGAGGCACCGTCATAACCTCCAGCAGCATACAGCAGGCCGTGCAGAACAGCTACACCCAAACAGCTCCGTCTTGTTCCCATGGAAACCTCTGGTTGCCAAGCATTAGTAATGGGATCGTAGGACTCCACAGTTGCAAGGTCAGATGTACCATCATATCTTAAGAAACAAGTGAAGAGAAAAGGTTCGGAACATCATTATGGCAAAATAATCTCTGGGGAGAGATGAAATCCAATGCAACACTAATAATAGAGCTAAATTACATTTTACAACAACAAAAATAATTATGTGCTATGTATTGCCATCAATGCATGTTCCTATACAGTGGCAAAGTTTGTGCTCTGCATTTGACTCGTCACATGTGAGATACACTCAAGTGGAGCAGAGTACAGCTATGTAAGCTGCCAGGGGAGCAGTTAGGGATTAGATGTCTTGCTGAAGGACATCACGACATGTGGGCATGGCGCAAAGTAATAACTGTGGCCTTCTGGTCCCAAGTCAGGTGTCCTACTACTGCACCACAGCCGCCCCATAAATACATTAACAGCTTCTTCAGGTTTAAAAAAATAATAATCAGGTGGTGACTAGTTAATGATAATTGGTCAAGACGACAGTTTTTAATTGACTCACCCTCCAACAGCATAAAGCCTGTTCCCAATAGCTGCCACACCTACTCGCGCCCGCCTTGTGGACATAGATGCCACCATGTGCCAGCGATCTGTCCGAGTGTCATACGCCTCACAGTCTCCATGAATAGCAAACAGGCTGCCACCACCTGCGACACCGTGTAAACTTTAATAAACAGTCTTTACAAGAAACTAAATGTGAGTCGTATGTTCCAAGTGTACCCTAAAGGGTACCTTCAGGGGCACACTGACCAACAGCGAAGAGCACAGGACTGGCACCCTCACAGCGTCGTGGGCGTGTTCGGCTGTTACTTAGGACTCCCCTCTGCTCAGGCATCAGGTGGTACTTGAGAGCCTCGATCAGCAGATCCTTGCACTCGGAGTGGTGACGCACCAACAACTCTGTATCAACGTTGCTCATCAGAAAGTCTCGCCTCAACAGTGGCAGCCGCACGCACTTCATTAGCTGATGGCATACAATTGAGGGTGTGAGAGTGAGTTTAGTAACAGAAGAAACTGGTAAACACTGGCAAAGAGAAAACAATGCATGTTGAGAAATCCTGACAGGTGAGACAGGTCTTACCCAAGGTACATGTTGCCTACGCCCATCTATATCATGTTTTACCCAGCTCAACACGGCTCGGTACACCTCCTCTTCAGATGGTACGTTTAGATTATCACTGGAGATCAAATCCAGGACCTGGATGGACAAAGAGTGACAAACAGAGTTATTTGTTCAATGACTTAAAAAAAATAAAATCAACCATCTTAAGTCATTTCACTTAATTTAAACTTGACCATTAAAAAGCACTTGCATTAGAAACAAAAAATACACTTTTTTAACCAAATATAGCAACAAACAGAAAGCCAGCTGCTTTAATGTCTGACACTCTGTCATTGACAGTAATCATAGTTTGTGTTAAATCTAATCTCTGTTAAACTTGTGCCTTTCCAGCTACCTGCCTGTCTGCTTCATTATTTTAAATAAAATAAACTTGCACACAAATGCAGTCTTGTGTTTTATATTATGATCTCTCGGTGTGTGTAATGTGCATTTAGCCACAAGTACTTGTGCTTGTGTATATCTGTGGTACAACAAATGCAGCAGTCTGAGTGGCTGTTTGGCACTGATCCCAGTTCAACTCTAATCTGGCGAGGCTGGAAGGGAACAGAGGAGCCAGCTGCTGGCGCAGTCATCTAGCCTAGCCACATCAAGGCAACACTTAGCAGCCTCAGAGGACCACAGCCTCCACTAATCCACTGTCACACAGAGAGAAACTGCTGCTGCCCCACCCTGCAGGCAAAGCTACAGCTGCATGCACATACTGCATCAAATAAACAGACCACGGTCTGCAAACATGTAGAGGAAATGTAAAACAGAACTAGCTCTGCTTACACTTGTGCAAACTGTCCTTGTACTGAGAGATGCCATCAGAAATTTAGAAAGCATGTTCAACAATAATCTCAGCTATGTCTAGACGTCTCCATACACCACACAGTAACTAAGATGCAGCCATCGTGCTTCAAAATGTCACGCATGTCATGCTGCATTAATGAACCTCAACCACGCTGACTAGTCACAATCCTGTCATGCCTCTCCAATTTCCTCACAGATGATGAAGGGAAATATGGGGCATATTTCACAGCGCTGTAAGCTCAGTCTTTTAGAGGAGACAGTACATAAATTCAGATGAGGTGAAGATTTACGGTCGCCTCAAAACAGCTGCAGACAAAATGAGGTAGAAAGCCAATAAAGAAAGAAAATGGAAGTAAAAAAAGCGTGCTTCCAATTTACCTGAACGGGCTTTAATTTGCTTATGTTGCTAATTTAATGGATTGTACCCACACACACTGAAAGCTTTTAAAGATCAGAAACATTGTTAAATTTAGCAGTTTTTTTCTATGAAGCACCTATCACTACAGGTAACTTCTTTTTTTTTTAAAGATGTTTGTTACTTTAAATAATTATCACAATTGTAAATAATTGAAAGACCCAGCAGACATCTGCAAAGCTGTCATTGCATTTAATATGCTATAATTTGTCCCTCCAAATTCTGGTTAACATCAAACATAAAAAAACAACAAATTAATGTACTTACAGACTTTAAGTGACTATATTGTGACGTGACTAAAAAGATAAAACGCAATGCAAGAAAAGACATATTTTAAAAATGACGCAAAATAAATTTCCGGCCTAGAAATGTCATTGCTGATTCTTCTTGACATTGTTTTTCAATGTGCATTAATCAAATTGTAGAGAAACCTATTCTCTTTATAAATGCAGCTCTATTGATAAAACTTTCCAAAATACTATTAGGTCTTGGAAAATGTAAGTTAATCTGTTCAGTGTCAATCAGAAAGGGCATTAAACAAACAGTCTGATCAGATGGTTGCTGAGCCGTTTGACACTTTACCTGCTAATTTGACAAACTGACACACATTGTAAGCTGGTATAAGCTCCAGGCTTGTCACAACCCTCTAGGAATAAATGCACAGCACTAATAGAAAGATAATATAAACCAAATTTCCTTTAAAAGCTTGGCTCAAATAAGTTCAGACCCTTAAGCTAAAGACAAAATAGAAACCCTTATTGATATGTCAAAAAAAAAAAACACTGTTGTTTGTGCTATAAACAGTAGAGCAGCTGTGAAAATGTCATCAGCTTTGCTTAATTCTAACCTCCAGGACTGGAACAGCAGTGTTGGCACCACTGAGCCCCAAGATAAAGAAGTAATAGTTTAGGTGAGTTGCTGTACCAGATAAAATAGACAATTGTCATTCAGTGGAATGATAAAAACATTCCGTATATGTATTGAAAATGTAACAAGCTTTAAGTTCTTCATTGCAACTTAACAACCTTAAGTTCACGGTAAGCAGAAACCAGTTTGATTTTTTTCCTCCATACACAAATCTACCTCTATTTTTGCCATGCCCCACTGAGGAAATGCCAGCAGACAGAGACCTACCTGTTTCAGCGGCAGCAGCATGAACTCCTCTGTCTTGGAGACTTCTACAAAATGCTGCAGAACATACTTGTGGGCAGACTTGAGGAGGTCGCTGCAGGAATGTGTGTCCGCAAAGCCTCGAATGCCCAAGCAGTTAGAAGGGTCCAGCTGACTGAGGAGGAACTTGCAACATGCATCTCTGACCCCATTGAGTTGCAGGAGGCTTGCTGCTGGGAGTAATGTCTGGGAGGAATGCAATTTCAGGTAAAAAAAAAAAAAAGCATTATGCCTGTTTTATTTGTCACAATATGAGTTAATGAATCTGAAAAACTCATCCCTACCTGAACGTTGCCTTCCCCAACTACAATCTCTGCTGTGTAGGCGTACTGGACCAATTGCTCCAAGGCCTGAGGATCAATGTCATGAAGGGTCACATGGGTCTGCCGACTCTCAGACATCTCATCTGCACGACCACAAGAAGCAAGACAAGTTGAACTTTTCCTCTAAGCTACAGCTAATTAAAACACCAGCTGATAAAAATCACCTCCCTCTTCAGTTACACAGACACATGGAATCTGCAAATGTATACAGAGCTGCTGCTAAACGTCAACGCAGTTTACTTCTTTCCATCTATTTAATGAGTTGTTTAAAACTCAGTCAGATTTTTCAGTTTGTCATATTTAAACTTCCTCTCCATTCCGGTTTCAGCAGAATTAGGCAAGGAAGCTCTACATTGTTTCTACAATCAGTAGTTTACAAACACTGCTGAGTTTTTCTGGTCACGATGCTATGAGTTAGTCAGTGACTGGTTTAGCTGGGAAGAAGTATAACACCTAAACAAATGATGAGGACACAAATAACAAGTCAGAAAACTCCAAAACAACAACAAAAAAAAACTTTAGAAGTTTGTTTGAGCCCATCCTAATCTTAATGATATTTAGGGATTAAAAACAAAACCACAACATGAACAGTATTAAAGCGAGGTGACTTACTGGTAAACATCGCATGGAAGTAGGGGCTGCAAGATGCCAGCACCACTTTATGTGCCTTGATTTCTTTGTTAGAGACATGAAGCACAATGTCGCACAGCAGGCCACGCTGTCGCATCCTATTCATGGAGATGAAGGAGTCATGGTAGTGGCGCTTGGAGTTGTGCGAGATGCTGTGCCCATCCCGATTGAGAAGCTGCATGCTCCCCTCCATCATGGTGCCTGAGGTTGCGGTTGTGGACTTCTGCCTAGACCGCACACTGTGCACCTGAAATGTGAAAGAAATAAATAAACAAGATGCATTTACTCAATAAAAATGTTCTTTTACAATAACTAAAATGCCAATAGCTATGTTTGACTGCAAGAAGGTAGTTGATTTGACAGAAACTGTTAGCAGTCATTGTACCTACTGTCACATTTCAAGTCTCCATCCTGTCAGATATGACATGAGGTCTAACCTCATGCAAAAATCTGACTAAGACTATACAGTGGAATACAATGCAAAGTGCTGACTTGATCATTTCACAGTGTCAAGTTTGATTAGATCTTATGTTGACAGTTGAGTGTCAAAAAGTATTTTCCTTCAATAACTGTTAATTAAATCAAACCAGATTATTCAACTTAAATGCAACTCGCAGCTGAATTGTAGTATTCGCAACTACTATCATACAGCCTTTATGAATATATTTAAATAAATATTTGAATGAATGCAAAAAGCATATGAGGGAAACTGTTACAGAAAAATAAAATAAAGAAAACAACGTGCTCAACACAGGCTTCTGTAATACTGAATTTTATGCTTCCATGATGCCTTTGCCTTACAGAAACAGGCAAGAGCAACTTCAAATGCAGCATATTACTGAGATCTGATTAAAAAACCTAATGACAGACCTTCTACTTACACCACCCCCAGTCTGTTCTCTTGTCTCCAGTGCAGATGATCTGAAACACAGTCTAGTCCCTATTTTCCATTTAGTCATTTGACAGACAAAAACATTAGATAAATTTATTCCAACACAAACATCAGTGTCATAGACTAAATAACACATAAGATGATGTTTTGCATCGTAAATCATTGAGAGCTACTGCATCTGAACAATTTCTGCCATTTGTTCTGTGGCTCTCTTAGTTCCACACCATCTCCTGTCCCACTGACCACCATCTCAAATGTCATCCCAGCTGCCTAGCGACTAGCCCTAGGTGGGTATAATTTTCCAAAACACAATGGACCATAAAAACACACCAACCGTGCTTGTTGTAAAGGAACAATCCCCTCTTAATTCTTACGGAAAAAGGCTACAAACAATAAAATAAAATAAAAAACATGGGTTGAGACAAATATGACAACACAACAACCACAGTTAACTAAATCACTCGTCTTTTTTTCTCCTGACTCTGGACCTGTATCTTCACATAGGGTTTGTTTGCCTGACAGTCACAGTATGGGAGCAAGATTGCTGGAAACGGAACTGCTGGGGGGGGCGAATTTTCAGATTTTGTATTTTTAAGCAGCACATCATACTCCTTTTAATGATCTAAGAAAACCAAAGCCCCCGTAACATCTACGTTAAATAACAGCAACTATCATCAGCTGCAGCAACACACAATAAACGTGTAGTACATCTTTACCGGTCGTTGTCTGTTGCGGGTATCTTTTGCACACCGTGTCCTGCCTTGCAGTGATGGGAAACGAATCAACAGCTGTCGCAGTCAGACTGCCTTAAGACTGGTACCATCGTCTGACTCGATGTCCATAATCTGACTACAGTGTGGGAAATATGAAGAAAGCTTCTATTTTGTGCCGTATACGTGACGTCAATTAGGAAAAAACTGCACGAAAAGCTGACATCGGTTTGTTAAGGTGGAACGTTAAATGCCGAAAATGCTGTTTTGAAAAAGCATTACACTGTTAAGCCATATGATATTTAAAAACTGTAAAATATAAAGAAAATTAAAACAAATTGTTTTACCTGAGGAATGTGCAAACTATCTCGATAATAGACTTATTGTCAATTAACGTGACACAAACGGCCTTAAGAGCCACCTTTTGTTTGGGCTAGGTACGGAAGTGCATTTGATATTTACTCCTGTGCTCTCGTAAAAAGCGGTGTCTAACGACTCTTCAGCCATAACTCACTTCGGTTAGTCCCAAATAAAATTAAACATACACCAACAAACTTATTGCCACCGTGTTTAAATGTAGATAATCACATAATTAAAACTCATGTTGTACCGATCATTGAATTAAGCTAAAATATAAACAAGAGGGTTATGCGTGTTTGGATCTACTGTTCCTGTGTTAGCTAGCCAAAGCAAGCAAGCTAATGTTGGCTCAGTTTGACAAGAAGCTTGACCAGAAGCAGTCCTCACCCGCAGCCGTCGTCGGTGTCGTTGTGACAGCAGTGATTTCTTTCGGTTTGCAAGCTTGCCCAGGATTGTGGTTGTGTACAGTAACAGATAAGTAGGAAAAGCAAACCATTCCTCTTCAAGTCCCCAGGTTTTCGCGTCTCATGAACTCAGCTAATCATTTAATTTAAACCTCACGTGCGGCATCAAAACACTGCCTGTTCCTAATACAGGTTTCTCGCTGTAAAATATAGAGGTTGGTATGAACGCTTTCAACAATGTTCTCAGTCTCTCAACATCTGGGTCGTCATACTCTTGTATCATCCATTTTGATAGAATAAAAATTTTGGTAAGTCCATATGCGTTACAGTTTTGTCTGATGTATAAATGTTTTACATATGACGGTTATTTATATTTATTTAGAAGGTTCCGCTATTGATTCATGAAACATAAAACCAACTTTTTCCGTTTGCGTAAACGCCAGAGGATTATGGGTATTGTGGTTTGACGTCACGTCGTGGATACAGCATGGCAGCGAAACAGAAAAGGTATGCTGGAATTTCATTTTTAGTGCCGCGTGTAAAACAAAAAAATCAGTTTTATTTAATGTCGATAGCAAAGTCAGGTGTCGTCACTCCTAATTGTGATTTTGGGAGTTCAAGTTAAACGTTTCTAAAATAGTGTGAATATGTTTTAGTTATCCGTATTAGCACAGACCGGTCATGCTAACGCTAATGCTAATGCTAAAGTTATCCTCATGTCAAGCTGGTCTCTATCTATTTAGAAAGTTATTTGCGTGTAGTTTCTATAACACTTTTAGCTAGTTATGGATTAGACATTCAGACATCAACTTAATTAGCATTGACTCAACACGCTTTTCAACATATTGTGTAACACGTGTGCGCTACTGTGTGTCTTAATGTCTTGTAGAAAACTGGAGGACCTGAATATGGACGAGTTCCTGTTGTCAGGTTTTGAGTCCCTAAACGAAGATGAATCTGAAGAAGATTGTCCTAAAAAGACAATAAAGAAAGACTGTAATTCTGACATGTAAGGTCATTGCTCTGGGATAATTTACATTTTGCTTTTTATGTGTTTAGAGCAGTTTTTACTAATGGATTTGTGTTTTTATCTATTCATCATGTTGTGTATAGAAATGTAAAGAAGGGTAAAGCCTCTCAGCACAAGGAGCAGCTGTCCAGATTACAGAGCAAAGATCCAGACTTTTACAAGTTTCTGCAAGAGAATGACCAGTCACTCCTAAATTTTGATGACACAGACAGTTCTGAGGATGAGGATGAGATTGAGAAAACGTACCACAAACTACCATCTGTACTTGAGGTAAATCAACCACTGATGGTATGGTCATGTCAGAAAATAAAAATATCCAGATGGTGTGTGTTGTTTTTGTATGTAGGAAGCCAGCTCTGGTGATGATGAGGATGAAGAAGATGGTAAGAAAGATTCAAAGAAATCCAAGAAGATGACAGACACAATCAAAGTCACAGACAAAATGATTGAAGGCTGGAAAGCAGCTATGAAGACAGAACCAACGCTTCGTCTCTTCAGAGACATCACTCAGGCTTTTAAAGCAGCTCTCGCTACGACGAAGGGTGAAGCAGAGGGTCCGTGTCGGTACAAAGTGTCTGACAGTTCAGGTAGGTCATCATTCAACTAGTTCAGTGAACATTTCAGGGTTTAAAGTCTCTTTTAAGGTCATTTGGCATTAAGCTCCTTTGCATATTGCTGTGCATTTAGTTTTGTGGTACACCTATCACCGTGTTTTTGTTTGTTTGTTTGTTTGTTTGTTTGTTTGATTGTGCTATTATGTGTAAAGTTTTTTTTTAGCAGTATTTCTTTTATGGACCTCACCTGTGCTGGCTGACATTTCGTTCTCTATATAATGCGACACCTAAATCGATATTTTTAGTTTGGTTCGTTTAGATGGAGATTATGTGTGAAACAGAGTGACACTATCTTACCTGAATAGTTTTTAAGTTCTTAGTTTAATATGAGAATTTAGTAACTGTTTTCAGTTGAGGAATGAACCCTAAAGACTGTTAAATATTGACTACTTGAAGTTGTCATTTAATGTTTTCTTGTTTTTTTTTAGCCAAAAAATTTAAAACATTCAAGGCAACATCATTGCCGCTGCCAAAATATATATATTTTGCAATTGTTCTTTATTGCTAAATTATTTTGACAGATTTATTTGCCTTCTTATAAACGGTAATCTTACTACCATTAGCTGCAAATATATAATTTTTTTTTTTGTTTTGTACTGTGTGGGTGTTTTCAAACATTTTAATAATTTAAACATGCTTAATATTCATGTCTTGTTTTAGAATCTCAGATATCTTAGATGTTCTATATCATGCTACAATCTCTTGATATTCTCCTGATGCTTTAATAAACAACATATATTTTTTAAATGTCTGCAGTGTTCAACGCTTTGGTCCTGTTCTGTATCAAAGATATTCATGTGGCCCTGCAGAAGATGCTCAATCTGAAGGCAAACAAAGACCAGAAAAAGTATGAAGTCAGCAGCACACCTGCTGAACTTTCTGATGGTTCCAAAGAAAAATCTGTTAAGTCCCAACTTTTTTTTTTTTTTCCAGATTGTTGCTCCCTTCATCAAGTTCAAAATGGCAGAAAAATCAGACTGACATAAAGATGTATCTCACTGGAGTAGTTCAGGTTAGTTTCTTTTCCTTTAGCCATCTTTAATTTGATTTCATCATGGTTAGGCATGTCGCGATAAACTATAAATCAATTAATCGCATGATATGTCGCACGGTATGTCGCATTTGTCAAAACCGTAGTAACTAAGAGCAGTAATACAACCAACTTGTACGTGCACCTAAAGCACAACCATCCAGCAAAGTTTTTCCAGCTGGAGACAAAAAGTACAACCAGTGTCCCGTTTCCATCTTCAAGTTCGCAACAGTCCACCATCATTGAAGCAATTTATCGACGGGCAGCGTACAAAAAGGACAGCGCAAAGTGGTGAGCGCTCACAGACAGCGTGGTTCACTTAATTGCTAAAGAGATTCTCCCATTTAATACTGTTGAAAAGTCGGCATTTAGAAAAATGTTGCAAACATTTGATAGACAGTACGAAATCCCCAGAAAAACATACATATCACAAACGGCAATTCCAAA
>JAVKLF010000152.1:13156135-13189896 GCA_034783495.1 Millerichthys robustus | reverse complement strand
CCAATCAGTCTCCCACCCAGGTGGGGGGATGGGCAGGTGCTGCAGGTAGAGAGTCGTGGGGGAGGGCAGGAGAGGCAGCAAGGGATGCTGTGAATTGAAACAGTATCTGATGGGGTTATTTCAGCTGTCAGATACCGTTTCCCCTGCTGAAATAACCGCCGCTAGACTAGTTAAAGTCTGCCCCCCCCAATCCGATTACTCGATTAATCTTAAGAATAATCGATAGATTACTCGATTACTAAAATATTTGTTTACAACAGCCCTACTGGATGTACATCTACAGCTGATTAACTTCGGAAGTCGACACGTAAAAATGTCCGCCACAGATAATCAGCTGTAGTTGACACAATAATTTCAGTAAATTTTACAGATATTGAGCTAATCTTTGATGGTGGCTAAAAGTTCTTTACAACACAAACTCCAATTGCTAACAGATCATGTAAGATGTCCTGATATCACAGAATGTTATTTAAGATTTGAACAACACAGCTCAATGCTTTAAGGAATGCTTGGTCGATGATTGGCTGCAGAACTTATTTTTTAATTGTTGGTCATCAGATAAAACTTAAAGGAACATAACGCAGTATCCTTATGTACTATTTTGCTTTTTAACGATTGAATTTTTAATACAATTTGAACCACAGTTCTGTGTTTTGTGATTTCTTTTTTGCGTTTGTTTCATAGATCTTCCAGCAGGTGGACTTTAATAAAAAACCAGGTCGAATGAGTAAGAAACCCATCAACTTCGCTGTCATCCTGAAACTGAACAAAGTCAACCTGATGGAAAAAGCTTACAAGGTGAGCATTACTGTGACCAACTGGGAACGAGGAGACAGTGTTTACTTCTGTTTGTGTTTCTGGTGCTCCGAGACAAAGCGGCTGATCAGATGAGTGCTTCACTTAGCTGGTGCATAAGGGGATTGAGGGCAGCGCTGACAACCCCTCGTCAGGTCTCTAAAACTGTCTCTGAGTCGCCAAGCTCGGTGGCACAGCCAAGAGGATTGCAGCACGGCTCTCTAGGATTATCCCTGTGCACTTCGCTCGCTGGGGCTGTTCTCGCTGCTGTCACCCTAGCAGCTGCCACATGATTGAACTGAGCTGACATCTCTTCTCTTTTCATTATTTAATCTAAACACAAATTTAGGTAACTATTAATTAAAGTCCTTGTGTGATGTTTAAGTTTTAACTCAGTAAGTGCTTTGTATTGGTACTTTGTATCAGCAAGTACCCAAACTGAAGTACAATACTCTGTTTGGGGGAAAACATGGTGTTGGGACACTCCTAGAACAAAACATTTCCTTGTAGTTGTCTCTTGTACTTCCTTTGACTTTAAGTTCAAACATCTTACAGATGGTACAAAATGCTGGTATGGATGTGACGCAGTTACTAGTGTAAATAGTCACTTTGCCGTGGTGCACTGTTTAAAAAATAATAAAATAAAATAAAGTTATCAGCTCTAATAGTCACCTGACAAGCCGGTCAAGAATTGTCTGTTGATTAGTGCATCTGTCCCCTGACTGTAATCACCTTTTGTAAAGAGTAAACTTTGCTCCTCTGTTTCACTTCAGGACGGGTTGATTGATCAGCTGTACGACTTGATGCTGGGATACTTTCATACCCAGGCCAACTCAATCGGCTTTCCTGAGCTCGCCCTGCCCACCATTATCCAGGTGAAAATGTGTTTGTCTCTGTTTGTGTACAAACTCACATAAAGCAAATAAAAAGTATAAAAACAAAACAGATCCAGTGAGAGGAAACTGTGGCAGTAAGCATCTATAACAGTTAATGTCCTGGATCTGTGTGTTTTTCCCCCTGGGGACAGCAGATTCAGGCTCAAACTGTCCGCCTTATTGCATCTCACGAGAAAACTGGATCATCTTCTTTGCTGGTTCTGTTTTTTTTATTTTTTATTTTACTTATGCTTCTTCTCCGTGTCCCTGCAGCTGAAAGCTTTCCTGAAGGAATGCAAAGTGGCCAATTACTCCAAGCCGGTGCGCCAGCTGTTGGAGAAGATACAGGAGAACAGCCGCTTTATCGAAGAACGACGACAGAAAGCTGCCTTCGGAGTGGCAGATTCTGCAGCTGTGGTGAGTGTGAAAGGTGGTGTGAGGGACAGTTGCTTTTATTTCTTATTTGTTGTTAGTTTTTTTGGCTTCTTTTTTTTAAATTAAAGGGTTTTTTTTTTAATGAAACTTTTATATTTAGGTGTTTTTGTTTTTTTCCTGGCACGTGAGCCTAAAAATTGAAACATGTCAAAATGCCTCAGCTGTAGTAGTAGTTGTTGATGATGCTATAACTATTAAAAAAACTAATATCACATTTGTCTGATTTGTCTTTGAGTACATCATTAAACCAGAAATTTAATCAGAAATATATAATAAAATAAAAACATTAGCTGTGTAAAAACCTAGTTTATATGGTGAAAGAACTTCTGTTCTCTAATGCAGCTGTTCGACTGACATGTTTCCTCAGATGAAATAAAATATCGTCTTTTTCTTGAGTTGATAACAAGTGTTGCAAAGAAATCCTTACAAGTTTAGCTCTGCCTGCTCTAAAAGTTTAAACTTGCAGAAAACAAACTTTCAGCTGCTTCCACCCACAGTCGCCATGTTTTATGCAGCCATTTCAAGTTCAAGGTGCTTGATGTTATAAGAAAACTGAGAGGTGTTGTGTTTTTTTCACTTTGCCAACAGATTGATGAAGCCTGAACATTTTATTTTTCCCTTAAAAGGGGCTTTTATTTTATGTAATGTTGGGCTATATTAATCTGCTTGATGATTATGGGAGTCACTTGTATTGTTGGCTCAAACAGGCCCTGGTGCTGCTCTGACTTGGGATATGTAACTCGTATTGATTATAATTCACCGGTTTCAATCACAACAGAGTAATAAATGTTTCTTTCCCTTTGTGTCAGGATAGAAAATCACCAATCACATGTGTTTCACTCAGTTGGCACATTAAAGAATGCTTCAAGCCAACTGATTATTATAAATTATGTGCTACTTCAGAGGTTCATTTTTTTTGTTTTCTAATTCTTTTTTTTTTCAAATGACACAGACTCAGACATAAAAAGACCATAATAAGTAGAAATACTGTAGTAACATTTATTCTGTGATGAATATAACTTATCTGCTTAGTTACAAATTATATTGTTTTAATCTCAGAATTATTATACTACTATAGAGCAATTTGGTTCAGAACTTTGAATAGTTCGACTGTTTGTGTCCTAATGCAACATATACTGCGTGTGATTTTACAATGTTTCGTCTCTAAAATGTATTGTTTCTAAAAACTAAAAGGAGATCAGGGTCAGTAGTTTTATCATAAACTTATTATTTGACCTCTTAAGTTGGTTTTGTTTTCATGTTTAGTGCTCGGTTTATTACCAAGTCAAAATGTGTTTTATCTGAGTCCTGTCAAAGCATCATAGAAAACAGAAGTTCAACGACAAGTTTAAGTGCAGTTCGATTCAGTAAAATATGTTTAGTTATCAATATCTACACCCCACTCATCATCCATCCACTGTCATTACTTTGGTAGTGAAACCATGAATAAAATTATGGTAATTTTCACAAACAGGGAAACAGAAATGGTCATTTGCAGAGAAGATGCTGCACGTCAATGAATGACACTTTTCTGTATAAACTCTGAGTTTGGCTAAAGGCCAGATTGTTTTCGCACACCCATCATGATACAAAGTTCTTCAGTTGTGGCATAAGATTAGTGGGGCTGCTTTTAATCCTGGCAGTCCAAATGATCAGCATTCTGTGCTGTTCTCCTCCTAAACAGCAGGCGTTGCTACCGAGGAAAAAAAGACATTCCACAGCAGACATGGCACCAGAAAAAGTCAAACAGGAAATATTTTCTTTTACACAAATGATTAGATTTTGATTTATCTGCTAGGTAGTTTAGGTAGTTTATAAGAAAAATTGCAATTAATGGACCACCTTGCATCTTGTTCAGTCTGACAGACAGATGCCTGTAAAATCGAACCTACTTACAGATTATTTCCTTCTGCTTTTCTTTAAGGACATTTTTGTGCTCAGTATGCACAGTCACAGAAATCTGGGCTGCATGCTGTTTGAGCAGAGGGACCTGGCAGACCCTCGCAGGCAGATATAGATGGTATAATTTATGTCACACAGACCTTGTGGTCTAACGGATGGCCAAGCAAACAATCGACTGCAAATTAGGCCTTAATGAGGGTGTGTGTGTGTGTGTGTGTGTGTGTGTGTGTGTGTGTGTGTGTGCGTGCGTGCGTGTGTCGCCAGTGGTAATCTCTTGATCTCGAGTTATGCTACCTGTCCACATACATCTACATGCTTTTTCACAAATTATTGCGCAAGAGCGTTTGAGGAAGAAATGTAAGGGGATTGCCTTTGTGTGAATTTAACAAATGTGTGTGCGCATGGGCTCACGGCAGTAAGCATGGCACCATGCCAGCACCTCAGCTCTGCTCAGTGGAAGCTGTCGCTATGGCATCTCCTCCTTGGCGTCATGACAGCGGTAGAGGTGTTGGTGCAGGCGAAGCAGCGTGAACAGCCCTGCTGCTGCTGTGGAAAGGCCACAGACCCCTTCTTCCCCTACAGATCACCCAAACTGAGAGCTCATAAACTTAATTCAGGTTAATTCAGACTTGTCATTTTTCATTTCTAAACAAAAGCAGTTTTATCTCACAATCAAACCCTGAATGCTTTGATGCCACTCATTTTAATTGCACAACAAATTGTTGTAAATGTGTGAAGCTAACAGGTGCAGGACGCTGCAGTCTGTACGCTCTATTGGATTTGTTGGTCAGACAACGTGATTGGTCCTAATCAGTGTCATCCAGAGAGACCTATGTGATCTTTTGGTGTTATTGAATCAGTTTATCTTTTGTATATTTTTACTTTACTTGAATTTTTGTCTGCTTCTGGTTTCTATAAAGATGTTATTAGAAGGTGCGTGTGTTCAGATTATTTTTGGGACTTTCTGAAAGGTTTAACAGATTCTGCAAAACTCCTATTCAGTCAAGTTGATACTCGTCTACATCTGTGTTTTCTGTCAGGCGGCCTGGGAGAAGCAGGTCCAGCAGGAGGGGACTCCCCTCACCAAATACCACATCCAGTGGAAGAAGCTGCGGGAGAAGGAGATCCAGCTGGAGATTTCTGGCAAAGAACGGGTAATTATCCAGCTAAAAGCCCATCAACTATAGCGTCAGTTGTCAAGAGTCGTTTCTGGCATTTTCTTTTGTGAATCTTTAATCATTTTAATCACAAAACAGTGCTGTTTAGTGGAACATTTCACTGGCGGGACAGTTATGATCATCACAGACATATTAAAGTAACTTTTCTTGTGTCTGCTGGTTTGCAAAGCTGGAGGATCTGGACTTCCCGGAGATCAATCGGAAGAAGTTCCAAGAGAAAAAAGCAGAGGACAAGAAGGAATTTAAGGGTCTGTTTGAGTCTGACAGCGACTCGGACGGTGACGATACAGGACTCAAAATCAAAAGTAAGTAACTCGGGATGCTTTTAAGTTTGAAGTTTGTGGGTGAGGGAAGCAGCTCAGTCTGATATATGCTCATCTTGGCCTCTAGGGGGCTGTATACAGTCACAACAGGGCAAAACAAAGGTTAAGGTGAAGACAGTTCACTCTGATTTTATTTCATTTTGTGTGTGGCGCTCACTGACTTAAAGATTTGGCTACAGAGAGGTAGATCACCTGCGGTGCAGTGACCAAAAATGCCCACACAAGCTGCTTCTGTGGAGATGAAAATTAAATCCCAAATGAAATTAAAGAGAAAATCTCAGCTTATCAGACGTTTTGGTTCGCTGCCCACCAGAAGCCGGTCCCAGTCGGCCTCATCCTTTAACCCCTACGTGATTCGTCCACTCGGGGTCATCCACAGGTCACAGACAGCTGCTGCCACTGCTTCGCAGCTTTACACTCGGACGTGCTCCAAGCTTTAAAAAAAAAAACTAACCCCTCAGCAAGGTCACAGAGAAAAAAGAAGGCGGCTGTTTTGGGTTTTTTTTCAAACACATCTGGACTTCATTGCAGGGAGAGTCCCCGCAAACGGATGCGCCGCTGCCGGCAAACGATTCCTCCACCCTCCTCTCTTAGTTCGTTTTTTTCCTCCACACACACACACATACGCAAGCTGAAACCCCCTCAAACAGGAAGTACAGGCTTGGATCCCAGCGGGGGTTCCTAATTCAAACCAGCCCACTGGAACAGCCAGGGGTGGCCGCTCCCACTTCTCTATGCATTTTTTTCTTTCTCTCTCTCTCTGGCTCCGTTAGCTGCCGCCACATGTCCTCACACACACGCAAGTACATCTTGACGATAACACACAGCTACCACCTCATCGTCCAGTCGTAAAGAGCTGAAGGCTTTCAGGCAGCTCAAAGCTGCTTGGAGCCTCACATGGAAAGAGCGGGGGTATGGGGGGAGCGGGGACAAAGAAGAGGGGGGCTGATGATTTAGATTGATGTGTGTGTTTGTGGTGTCAGTGTGTGGCGATAACTCATCCAGGTCATTTGGGGGCAACCTCAGAGGCACTACTGAAATCTGCTTTCACCATGCGAGCTTGTTTGTCATCTTAAATTCAGATGGGAGAAGTACCTGATGCTTTAACAGCCGTTGTTTATCCCTCTGTCGATGTGTGTGTGTGTGTAGGGGGGGTGTAAGCAGTGTTACACACAGAGGAAGTAGCTGTGCTTTACCTCTCTCCATCAGGCCATTAGCCTCTCATCACGTCTTAACTTCAAAGCTTTTGGACCCCAGTTGTCCTTCTGGCTAGAAAACACACACACTTCTCTGAGGATAGCGCAGCACCAGTTCAGACAAACTTCTTTCCACCACACACACACACACTGACTCTGCCATCATCACAGCAGCTCTGGAACCTGTCTGCTATCTTCATTTGCTATATTTAGGCCGAGAGCAGAAGATGTCTGAAATTGCCGGTAGTAAACTGTCATGGGTGTTTGTGCAGCAGCGGCAGCGGCGCCTGTAATCGACTCTCAGTTCCATCTCAGGAGGAAATAGACACTTCCAGCTGCCTGTGATACCTGGCCCACATATCTGTGTCTCCAAAGTCCTCAGACATCATGGAAGCACCAGTGCAAACTTTTGTAAATCAGAAGAAAGAAAGGCTAGAGAAATATCTGTGTGGTTTGATGGATTTTACTATTTTTTTTCTTCAGGTAAGAAGAGCAATGATGCATCAGATGATGATGATGATGATGATTTGGAGGATTTATCTGACCTGAGTGATGATGAAGCAATGGAAGACGGAGACTCGGGTCAGTAAATCATCAGACTTTAACCAACAATTTGATTAAAACTTGCATCACAAAGATTAACAAACCAATAAAGTAACTTTATAAGTAGCGTTAAATATTCTAGAACCTTTGATTGTTTTGTTGTTAGTAGGCTTTTCTTTAAATATGAAAAACCATTGCATAAAAAAAATATGTCTGATTAAGTGGCGGTAATGTTCTCACCATGTCTTCATCTGGATGTTCGCGTTAATCTTCATAGCTTTTTATTGTGTTTATATCTAACTTTTTTTTAATTTAAGGTTATTCCTATGAGGTTGGTATTTAAGTGCCTGTCCTGTTTGTATTCTAGATGACGATGGGGAAGTTGAAGATGAAAAGGCCTCTAAGGCTCCTCAGCCGCTGTCCTCTGCTGATCTGATTAAGCTGGCAGAGGGAGAGGAAGACATGGTCGAAGACCTGCAGCTGTCTGATGAAGACTAGGATTCCTACAATTTGTGTTCTGCCCTTGTTAACATTTAGATTGGTGTTATTTTTGGACTTGTGGCTCAGATTTTGCATTTTGTTTTGCTCCATGTGTACAGTTCAAATAAGATTATGGTTGAATTTTATGAAGCTTTGGAAGTGGTAAAAAGAACTTTTCAATAATCCACACTGTATCCCTGGATCTTTCATTTATGATTCCCGTGAACTGCAGTGTGGACATGTACACTAGCGCATAAGTAGACCTGACAAGAAAAAGAAACCTACGTTTTCTGCTCACGTGCACACCTGAGGTTACCTTCAGGCTTTGAAGGTGGGATCTGTGAGCCTGACTGGGCCGAGTCAGGCTGGAGGATGGGTGCGGGGAGGTGGGTTGAGCCCAGAGGCAGCAGTTCTGTGCCTGGCTGGCAGGGTGTTGTCTGAAGCTGTGCCAAGACTCTGCCCAGGTGGTCGAGCTGCAACACAGGCTGGTCTGTTTCTGTGCCAACTCCTCACCCACCTCCTGCCCACACCACTGTCTTTTCAGTCTGTCTTCACACACTAAGGTGCAGCTTTCCAATTCTAAATGTTTTCTTTCTCGACTTCTCTGCAACTTTGCCAGAGAGGATATTTGGGGGCAGGGTGGAAACAATCGCTGCATGTAGAGGTGGGCAATCTCTGAAATGTGTGTCATACATTATTCAATCTGAGAGTTCATAAACTCTAAGTCACCACAATGTTACATTTTTTTCCTTGTGGAGGAATACCTGATAATTTGAGTCCAGCTGCCAGTTTTTTATTGCAATTTAATAAGTGTGTACTTTAATGAGTGCATTTTATAAAGCACAGGGTTGAAATCGGTTGTTTCAGCCCATACTGCCCCAGCCCTAAATCCATGCATTGTTTTGGTGTAACGTTATTTTAATATTTTCCAAAACCAAAAGTTGACATTTTAATTTAAGCAACTTTTTTGTTTTGTCACTCTTCTGTGAAGGTTTTCGTTGAATTTAGAACATTCTGACGTTGAAGCTCACTCAACGCAAAGGGAAGTCCCCTCAAGAGTTTGCTTTGAAGAAGGGAGGTGAGTGAGGGCTTGTGTGTGGGTGGTGTATGAGACGGGTCAGGTTTGCCCCCACAGGAGGCATGAAGGCCTTGGCCTGTGGCTGAACCTCACACTCCCAACAGCAGGTGTTGACCTAAACTGTGCCCCTCCTGGGTCACCTCCCTCCCCCCACACATTCTTACAAAAGAACCACAAACACCTGAGAAGGAAATAAAAAGGGCCTCTGCACATTTCTGATAAAAGCAAATGAGAAAGTAGAGACAGCAGAATATTCTTTAGGATTTATTTCACCTGTGTGGTGAATAGAAAAATAGGATGAAAACAAAAATTTAGAAGGGAAATCTAAAGAGCATTTTAATCCATTGCTTGCAAAGTTTAAAAAAAATCCATAAGAAAATTCAAAACATTTGCATTAAGAGCTTTGTGCCTTTTCTTTTCCCTGTAACCAAGAGAAAACAAAGTGAAAGTATCTTTGGATTCCATCTTAAGGGCTAATACATATCATCTGTTTTATCTACTACGTCAAAAAGTCCTATAAATAATTTTGTCCTCATATTTATATGCTTGAGTAGCATTTGAGATTTATTTTTGTAATATTAGACTTAAAAATTTCTTTTTAGAAAATTAGGAACAAAAGTACCACCAAAGTTCAGCGAGTCACATTTTTCAGTAAAGAAATTCTTATTCGTGCAACTACATTTAACAAAAAAGTGAAAGTACCACGTATGTAACCAGAATATTTTCATCTCAATCGTGATTCTGTACAATTCTGCATGTTCGTCCTACCTCTGACAGTAGTCAACACAAGTGTACAATGACAAAATTCTCCTTTTATGATAGTTTTGAGCATTGTCATCAAACCTACATCATCTCAAATAGAGTCCACTGTGAGTCCCTTTCCCTGAACCAGATTGATTTTTCTGAGACAATTAACACAAAACAATCAGACACGTTAATCATGGTTCCAATTCCACACATCCGGTATCATCTTTGGTATCAGGAAAGTGGAATGCATAGTTGCAGTGATATTAGAGGGAACTGGTCAAATCCAGTGCTTTTCAGCATGTGTTTCAACTCCAGCTTTATACAATAAAAAAGCGCCACGCTGCCGTTTGGCTTCTGCAAATATTCAAGAAGGAAGGGAGAGACATCCCTTCTTTCTTTCTTTTTTATTCCTGGGCTCTGCAGGGCTTGGGGTAAGCGCAGTCAGAGATTGATACAGGAGAAAGAAAGTGAGAGAGCTTCCTCCTGCTCAGGAAGGAAGGATGAGTTTCCGCTAGCGTCTGTCTCATTTGCAAAACTGTCGCATTTGTGGCAGGGCTCTGCTTCTTTTTCTTGGCCGGCTGTCGGTGACCAGCTGTCTCTAGTTCCCTCTCTTTCTCCGTTCCTCTGTCACTTCACATTTCTCCCTTCCAGCCCAGATTCTTTGGATTCTGCTGGTCTCCAGCCGCTGCAAAGGCCATCCAATAGTCTGATTCCAGTCTTATAATTTCCCGTTATTTTAAGTTAAAATGTCTCAAGGTAAAGGAGAGTTTAGTAAATGTGGTTTGAGTGTCAGATTGTGACCCCGCTTTGGCCCACCTCACACAGCTCTCCCCCTTGTACGATCCTACGAGGGAGTTTTGGCCTCATATCTTCCCACCACCACAGAGGTGGTACCGTTTTCCCGTTTGGGGGAGGAGCACCCTGGGGTGGGGCCACTGTAGGGAGAGGAGCTGCTGCTGGTGGAGGTGGGTCGGTGCGGCAGGGACAGAGAGAGGGGCAGGGGTGTGTCAGACGGTGTGGTCAGGGGGTCTCGATCTCGATCCAGGGGGCGCAGGATGGCAGAAGGTGGAAACGGGAGTGCCAGCGGGAATCCTGTCATGTAGAAAAGCCTGCCAACACGGCGTGCCACCTGAGGAGATGAGACCACACGACTGTCAGAACAGGCTGCTGAGCTTCGTGACATGGATTTATTTATTCAAAAACAAAACAATATTTCAGAGAGAAGAAGAGAGGCAGCAGTTTGCGGGGGCAGGCTAGTTTAGGGGAGTTAGCTATGCTACTCTAAGCTAATTATTATTTTTTTCCCCAAACATTCAAACACATAAACCTCCATTCCAACACACACACACAGGTCTGCGACGTGTGTACCTGTGAGCGGATCTTGAGCGCAGGCCCCAGCTTTAGTCCCATGGTGCGGAGCAGATGCTCCTCAGTGAGCAGCGGCAATGTGTCTCCATCAATGGCCTGCTCCCGAAACACCTGGCAGAGACACAGCCGCTTCAGCCACAGCCCCAACATGCACACACACACAAACGATCTACAAACTCACTCAGACTCAACAGAACAGTGGCTCTATTCCAAAACTTTTTACAGAGCCATTAATATTTTAACTGCACGGGTGATCTCGACACTCAGATCGAGCAGTCTGAGGGTTTTTTTTAACACGTTTTCCATTCAAGTGTTTTTGTTTTAATGTTAGCTGGAATAAATAATGACTACAGATAACTGATATGATTCTAAAAGCAATCCTTTATAAAATCCAAATCTCATTTCTGGTAAATTTTGTTTGATGGATAAGTGGATTTTGGAAGGTATCTCATAACATATAAACACATTTGATAATCACGAGCTTTACATGTACACGTCATTCTGAACCATTCATGCACCAGCACACATACACATTTAACTCGCAAACCAATAAAATGTTTCAGTGCCTCTGCTTTTACCTTAAAAATACTATTTTTTTGTACATTTTACATCTTTGGAACTATTCTCCTAGGATTAATAGTCCGCCTGCCCCTGGCCTCCATCCCCTTCTTCTCTCTTTCCTCCTCCTGGATTCTCACCTGTGCATATTCAGCACATCCAGCCAGGCTGCTTATAAAGCCACACACATCCTCCACACTCCACTTGCTGATGTCTTCCACAGGGTTGGATGTGGCTGAGTCCTCCCCATCCATAAAAAGACCTCCCAAAGAGCCTGAAAATGAGACAAGCGGGTGAAAATGATGCGTCAATCCATAGGCCAAGTATAAAGTTGCTTTTTATGTTTAAAAACAGTCATTCTTAAACTATGACTGATTTGAAAAGAACGCTTAATAATGGCACGAGCGAAATGGACTTTGAGTCGATGAGGTACATAAATCCATACACATGAATCGAAGAGATCAATAGGTCTGAGTGGTTTTAGTGATCATTATATTTGAAAGATGTTTAGAAATGTCAGTCACTGAACCAGTGAGGGGGGAGCAGAAACATACAGCATTGTGCAAAACTTATACCAACCCTCATTTATAGTATGGTTTACTTCAGAGAAGTCCTAGTTTCTCGTAATCTTTTAAAGTGGTCCTGGTCAATAGTTGTTCAGGCTTTCTGAATGTCTTTCAAAGTTTTTATTTAGACATTTTACTCCAAAAATTGTTTAAACTATGTATTTACTGATTACGTAAACTAAATAATTTATCTCACCACACTAGATTCCAACCTTCTGTTTTTCAGCTGCACAACACAAGCTTTTGTGTGCTCACAAAAAGTCTAGTAAATCTTCTAATTGCTGCTGTGAATCCACATGTTGATGAGTGTGTGTGTGTGTGTGTGCGTGCGTGCGTGCGTGTGTGTGTGTGTGTGTGCGCTCATGTGACCTTGTGTGTGTGTGCTCATGTGACCTAACCACCCCTCCCCCCTTTCTGTCCTCGTGGCTGTGATGCTAGTGGTGTGCCTGTGGGTCACACTGGGGTCAGAGGCAGAGCCCCTAACAAGTAAAGGTCTCCACACAGGAGACACACACATACACACACGGAGTGACGCTAATAGGTTTCACGTGTCACCGCTAAGCTTTGTGCTTGTGTGTGTGTGCTGCTCACCCGCATGAAAGTAAGGACTGGCAAAGGGGAAACCGAAGGGCAGCGTCTGAGCGTGAAGAGCATGAAGCGGTGGCATGAATCCCGGCGGCAGGTGATATTTAAGATCGGCTTTGCCCAGTCCAGGTGTGAAAATGTTCCGACTCGGTGACTCGGTATCTGCTGAGCTACACGGAGCACTCAGCCTGCCCGAGCTCTCTCCAGCCTCCTTAGTGCCCGCACTGCCCACCTTGTTGCCCGTCTCTTTGCTCTTGTTCAGCTCTACGTCTCTGGACTTATGGCTGGGCTGCTCTCGCCTGTCTTCGCACATCTCTGTCTCACTGTCTGAGTCTTTCATGTCCTCATCGTGCACCTTCGTGTCTCCCTCCCTTCCTATATCCTCTCTTCCTCCTCTGTAAGACCCAATACGAAGCTGTGCTGGAGGCTCCCTGCGCTGAACTTTTTTGGACTCGGGACCTGGCCCAGCGGTAGAACTCTGCGCCTGTGGATCTTTGGGTGTGGAGGACGCCCCTGGTTGTTGTTGCTGGTTGAGGGTTAAAAGGGGTGCGGCAGCGGCGTGGCGAAGCACAAGCATTGCATTTGTGCGGCGGGCTAGCTCCTCACGGAGAGGATGTCCTTCTGGGATGTCGTGAAGACTCCGCAGAGCAGGATGGTCGGGGGGCAGGCCAGGTGGTAGAACTCCCAGTGGGTCTGAGCCCAGCAGACGCTGCTGCTGCTGCTGCTGTTGATGGAGATTCTCCAACTCCTTCTGTCTTAACAGCTCTGCTGACATCTCAAGTCTGAGGCAGTGAAACACACAAGACCTTTGATGTAAAAACCCATATAAGTTGTTTTACATCACAACAAATCCAGATACGATAATCTGAGAGTAGTTAAACGCACACCTGGCCAGGTTCTGCTTTCTTAAAAGCTCTTGTTGTCGAGCAAATATTTCAGCTTGAGCTGGCTGGAGGAAACCATAGCCTGTTAAAGAAACAACAGGAAAACCCGTAAATTAACAAAACTTAATGGTGGTGGAAAAAATATATATTTAACCAAGAATTTGCAATTTAAAAGTTTTCAATTGATGCAACTTCTGTTGCAATTAAACATTTCAGGGAAAAATAATAATTTTACTTCCATTAATTCATTTGACAACTTTACATTAAAAATTAAGAGTATTAACAAGCTTTTAAAACATCCATCCATCCAGCCATTTTTTTTACTCTTCAGGGAAGCTGATACCGATCTCTAGCAGTATGCTCAAGAGACGGATGCTGGACAAGTCTCCAGTCCATCACAGGGACATAGAGACGAACAACCACTCACACTCTCACACACAACTAAGGATAGTTTAAAGTTGCCAGTGAACCTAACATGCATGTTTTTGGTCTGTGGGAAGAAACCAGAGTACCTGGAGAAAACCCATGTGTGCACAGGAAGAACATGTAAACTCCACAGACCTGTGACCTTCTCACCTTGAGGCAACAGCTGCTCTAAAACCTGCCTTGAAGCCATGCCTTCACATAATCTAAAACTGAAAAATACTGACAACTGATGTTTGTGTCAGATATTTCTCCTTCTATAAACTCATGACTCATTTTACAAGACTAGTTAACTGTCCTTGTATATAAAACTCTGCATAATATAGTATAAAACAGTAATGTCATATAGAGTAATGTGTGGGACCAAATTTTATCAGCTACATTTTGCTTTAGTTGTAGATTTTACATGGAATTTTTTGGGCTCATTAAAATTTATGAACCCAAATATTAGTATCATTGTATTTTTAATTTTAAAAAATCTCAGTTTCCCCCTAATATATTAAAGCCATAAAAAGTTAATTATGTTGGCAGAGATGTGCTACATGTTTATCTTTCAGCGTTACTGAACACTCACCAGGAGCCTGGCAAAGAGCGGAGGGCAAGCCCAGGAACGGAGGCCGCAGGTGAGGTCCTAAGGCGATGTGTGGAGCGGTCGGAGGGGACAGGAGGGATGCAGGATGGGACACTTCTCTAAAAAGACAAACACAAACAAGACAACCGTTTAAACCTGGTTTTACTCAGTACATTTAACCGAAAAATAATTTCAGATAATTAAAAATGATTACAGGAATAAAATAGTTTCATCCTGTTTTCGGCACATCTCAGCTCTGAGTGTGTGTTTTGCTGCCACACCAGTGGATGTGGTGTATTTTTATCTGTGGCACTCCAGAGGCCCCAGTGTCGCCTCAGTGCCTCATCAGTCTTGTCACGCCGCAGCAAGCGCCGCTGGCCATTACTGTACCCTGGACTGCAGCCTTTCTTTCCCCTGCAGTCTCTCACACACACACAAATTCAGACCCACACACATAATGAGGGCTGAATGCACAATGCCAGTGTGTCATGCTCCGACAGCTGGGGCGGCCCCTGCGTCTTGACCGAGGCCACGGGCTGAAGGACCTTCTAATTAACACTCATCCCTCCTCTCGTTTCTCCCTTTTTGTAGTGGCCCTCTCTGTCTCCCTCCCTCTCAATCTCTGAACAGATGAAGCATCCTGCAACCGCTGTTTTTGAAAAGGCCTCTCCATTATTGGCTTCATCTTTTGTCCTCTTTGAGGGGAAAGGTGCCTCTCACCTTTCTCCCTCTCGTTCTGTCTTAACCATCTTTTTTTTCAGTTCTTTACTTCAATTTCTATGCTTCTCCGTGACCTAAGAAAATATATTTTGTTCACTGATTCAAATTTTATCCCAATTCGGTGCAATTCTTTTCCCATTCTGTGTATTTTTCTACTGCATCTTTACACTTCTCTTGCATTTTCTTCTTTTTACTGTCTCCTCTTGTCTTTGATACATCAATCATCGTCTACTTGTTTTTCTCTTTACCATGATGAGGTTATACCACACATGCACAAATGTCACAAGAAGGCTTGACCCCGTGTAGATGTCAAAATAAGTGAAATTTAGACCCAGGAGTTTATAACGCAGCTGTCCACAGTATTCTCAGAATCTTTTCTGGGCTGAGTCTCTAACTTTTAACACACACCTCTCCTCCTGTCTTTTTTTGTCCTTTCTTGCTTCAGCTGCTATCACACCCATCAGCACTCAGCTGTGTGCGACTGCCACTGAACAGAAGCATACATGGGAAACAAGCTAAGGAAAACAACAAAGTCAAATCCAACACTGGGACACGTGAAACCGCAAATATTGTTTTGAAACTGTGTACAAATTTGCCAGCGCCTGCGAGTCTCCTGCCTGTCTAAACGACAGGGAACGAGATGAGGGAACATGTACAAAAGAAGGGAGATGGGATGGAGGGTGGTGGGGGGCGGGTTGGTAGAGTTGGTTTTGTGTGTGCGTACTCATTGATTGCCTCTGAAATGTTAATACTAATCGTATAACCGCTCTCTCCGGCGGTGCCTCGCACTCCAGTGGCAGCTCCAATTAATCTTAGGTGAGGGCTGTGGTGCGTGACCCTGGAGCTGCTACCCTGGACCCCCGTTAGCCGCTGCTTATGTAATTACACCACCCAGTGTGTAATCACCTGGCCTAATCCCTCAGGGCTAGCAATTAGCCCCACAACGCAGTTTTACCAGACTCCGCAACTGCGTCCGCAAAAAACTCCCATTCACCCCCACCCAAGGCTCCCAAACTCACATCAACCCCACCCCCGTCCCCGCATCTCCTTCTGATATTTCTTTTTTCTTTCCTCTCCTTGCAACCGCCTCGCTTAGCGTTAGCCCGCAGATGAATAACGGTCAATTAAAGCTGCATGACTGGGGCTGCCAGGCGTCTGCGCCACCATAATTAGGCCTAATCACGGGGAGAGAGAGGGAGAGGAGAGAAAGAGCATGTCTGACACCCCTCCTCTCCCTCCCTCCCTCCATCTCTTTTCCTCTTTTACAGGAGGCAATTTTAAGGAAGGAGTGGCAGACATTAGTCGTTTTGCTCTGAAAATGTGTTGTTTGTGAGCAACATGTCTGTCTTTCTCAGAGTGTGAGGTTTTATTTTTGCACTCTCTGCACATTTTGTTGGTAAACCATTGACATGCTATAAAAAGACGAGGGACAAACAGTCCCCTTCTTTAAGACACTGTGAAAAAAAAGAGATTCACGAATACAAGGTGGACTCATAATCACACAGAAGTCTATCACTGGAATCTGTTTGTCTCTGCCTGCAGTGAGGCCACAGGCTCACGGGGAATTCACTGGTGTGTGGCGACCTGTCAGAACGGCGACAGCAGTCCTGTCCTGCAACAGCACAGGCTGTGTGTGTGTGTGTGTGTGTGTATGTGTGTGTGAAGGGGCTGCCCTTAATGACTGAAGCGTGGGGGGATTAGGAGCGCCGCGCGGTCGCCTTCGGCTCCCTCTCCGCAGGAACACATTTACACAGGAAGCTCATTAAAATGGATGAGGCTCCCTCCACCGCTTGCTCTCTCCCTCCCTCCCTCCCTCCCTCCCTCCCTCTATCTCAGTCACTCTGCCCCCCCTCCTAACTCCCTTTATCTCACACTTTTTCCATCTCCTTACTCCAAGTGTTGGTTCATCTTTTCTCCGTCATCGCACTACGTCTTCTGCTTCACTTTCTTCATCCCTGTTTTAAACCTCCATGTTTTCCACCTCAGTTTTTCGCTTTACTTTTCTATGAAACCCCCCCATTTGCCTTGCACATGTTTGGTGAGCTTAGTGCCATTTAAGGCCAGACAAATGGAGCGCCAGGCTCTAAGCCTATCGAGCAGCCCTAATGATTTGTTTTTAACAATGGGCCCTAATGGGCCCCAGATAATCAATGATGAGGGGTCGATGGAAAGGTGAGCTGTTGAGAGAGTTGGAGAGGGAGAACGGAGAGAGCGTCCATCTTTAACTCTCTTCCTTTTAGTTTATTTTATTAGTGCTTTTTTTAGCTTTGCTTACCAGTTATTGTCATTTTTATATCTTTCTCCACTCTGAACTTATTCAACTTGCATTTTTAAAATTTTACCAAAAAAAAAACAACATTATTTTGAAAGGCTAGTGCACTCTTGCCTTTAGATGCACCTTTTCCTAAACACTCAGGTAGATGTAGACTTCACACCATTGTATCATTGTCAATATAATGGCTCTAATGTGCCACTCCAGCAGCCTTCACTCACTCTGAGAAATGCTTTTCACCAGAATGTGAAGCTAGCCTTTTTGGAACGTAGTTGAAGAAAATATTTGGTTTTAGACCCCACACAAGGGCATTGTCATGCTAAAACTTGAGGGTGGCTTCACTAAACCCCTGCTACAATGGCAAACTTCTGCCTAAAGAATATGTTATGCTGTGTCGTTAAGATTTTCTTCAAGAGGCGAAGTAAAATGCACAACCCAAAACCTTTTCCAGATAGAAACTAGTTTATATTATTTTAATGTATGTTACTGAGCAAAAGTTTAAAGTCCTCCTTTATTTCTTTATATTTTTATTCTAAGGAGCTTATTTTTTTAAACTTTAGTTGCTTTCTCACTCATTAATATCCAGTACCTGAACTTTTTCGTTTAAATGTTTGTTTGTTAAAGCACCTATCTATGAATTATTAAGGTAAAAGAAGGCTGTTATTACAGACTAATAAGATGAGCTAATGTGTGTTGACAGAAAACATCTGATATACAGTAAATGAACAACCAAAGGATAATGCATCTCCCAGGTCTTGTGTCTGATTATTACTGTATGTTGTCCTTTTTGTATTTTTTAAAACATGACAAGATATCTGCTGGATATGGTGTTTAAGGGCCTGGCACTTCACACATTTTGTCCTCTAAGTGTTCACTTTACTATATTTTAAAACATAAACTGGACATCATGGTATCATGATCAGTTTCAAGAATGCAAAATGAATGATAAAGTAGCCAAAGTCCACAGAAAAACCTTAAAAGACCTTCAGAAAAGATTACAAGCAACTCTGACTCTTTAGAACCAAAGCACAGAAAAATAGGGGTGTTTAAAACCTTAGTATGGTAAAGAGATACAATACTGGTCCTTGAGAGCCGCTATCCTACATGATTTACTTGTTTCTCTGCTCCAACACACCTGATTTGAAAAAATGGGTGAATAACACACTGCTGCAGAACTTGAAGAGGTAATTCAGTCATTAAACCAGGCCTGTTGGAGTAGAGAAACAAGTAAAACATGCAGAATAGGCGCCCTCGAAGATCAGAATTGCCCACCACTGACATAATACATAATTTTTTATTATTTTTGCTTATGTTGCAATAAATAAAAATGTTAAATGATGTTCTTCATAACAAAATAAACCAACAAAATTCTGCTATTACGATGGTCCTATGATTTTCATTGTAAACTTAAGACACTGAAGATGACACAACGATAAACTCGTTAGATGTAGCAAGCAGTACTGTTACCAGAGTCAACACAAATATAATCTTAGGAGGCGCACCACTGCAAGGATTTAGACCTTAGTAATTCACATGTCTGGCGTGGACCCAGGACTTGGAAGGTTGTTAGTCCATCACAGGAATTTTACTTTTTATTTATTCAAAGACGAAGCAAGGATAAAGGTTAACTAATGTTAGATAAAGGAGATACTTCTCCTCAAATTCTTCCTGTTCGTTTCCTAATTATTAGGTCATCAGTGGCCGTCTATGAAGGTCACTTCAAATAAACTTTTTATCAGCTTTAATTTTGAGCTTTTATTCGTTTGTACAAACAAAGTGTTGTTTAACAAAAATTTATTCATTTCTGCATCTTTTGCAAAAATGTACTCCAAAACAGATTACGAGAGAAGGAGTTATAAAGAGCCTCCAGGAAGTAAGAAGATGGAGTTAGATAAAAAACGGATGGATAAATGGTGAGGCCTGGTTAACTCTCCTCGGTCCTGTGTGGCTAATTACTCAGTGTTCTGTCAGAGAACAGCCGCAGCTCACAGAGTACATTCACACTGCACCACTGGCCTCACACACACACGGACACACACACAAATTAGCAGACATATTCACACAAACAAGCCCAGATTTAGTACGCACAGATGAGCACGCGTGGAGACCGCCAGCTTGAAAAATGGAACAAACAAACACTAAGCTCCCCCCGCCTCGCCTTAACACACAAAAATATATACACCCCCACCGTCTCCCAGAGCTGCACCACACAGCGCCTGACCGCTCTGCTTCCTGCTTATTTCCCCCTCCTACCCCTCCCCGATCTCTCTCTCACACACACACACACATAAACACACCCCCTGCTGCCGCACCGCCGGCCCATTATCGATTCCCCGCCTCTCCCCGCGCCACATAAATAATCGACAAGCAATTACCCGCCCACTCCCGCTGCCCCTGGCTTTGTTTGGGAGGCGCAGGGGCCAGCATTGGGGAGGGTGGGGAGGAAGAGCTGGCGTGCAGGCGTGCAATTCCACAGTGGTAGCCAAGAGGTTATTGGATCCTTGTGTTATACATGTATGTGGAAATGCACATATTCACACGAGGACGGCACATTGCAGTGAAGGAGCCCAGTGCAAGTTAAAACATTGTTCAGAAAGTAAAAACTGGGACAGTGTACTGATGAAAACTGACAGGTGATTAACTCTTTCAGCTCTTTTAGAGGAGGAGGTGTTTTTGTTAGTTTGTTTTCAAATGATGAAGAATGCTGGTATTGCAAGCAGGAAATGGATGCCATTTCAGCAGACACAGTTTTGTTTTATTTACCTGTCGCTGAAATGTGCGTCCCGGTGCTGCGGCAGGCCCTGCTTGCGTCTCTGGCTGGACGATGAAGAGCTGCCTGCTGTGGGCAGGTGAGCTTCTAATGCTGCTGGATTCCTGACTGCTGCGACCAGTGCCTCCTGACGAGCGCGCAACAGATCTGTAAAAAAGAAAAAGCACAAGGGAGAAACAATTGATGAAAATTTTGAAGTTGAAAACAAAAGAAAAGAACAGGCAGAAACAAAGTTCATTGTTGCACACTGCACACATCTGGACACAAGAAATTGACTATCTTCCTTACAAATGTGTTCCACCTCTGTCAGGTTGGGTGGAATCACGGTATGAACAGCGATTTGAGTTAACAGTTGCTGTTGCAACATTTCAACTTCCTGGAAGAATTGTTACACACTATCTTTAGTGTTACAAGTCTCACTGAAAATACAAAACTTCAAATGAAAAAAAAAATGGATTGTCTTGTAGAGATGTGTATAAGGCTAAGAATACAGAAAGTTCAGAAAAAACATAATTCTTTGGAAAAACTGTACATGCCTAAATGTTGAAAATGTGTTTATGTCTGCACATAAACAAGAAAGATACAAAATTAGCAAACACTGTTCAAAATCCACCTGTCAGACAGAGGAATATAAGTTTTATGCTTAGTGAGAACATTCAGTTTCTGCTAAATAAAATGTTATTTAGAAATCCTGAAACGTTAGAATACCTGTGTAAACAAATCGAGCTGTCTTTTTTTATTTTGTACACATGACAAAAAAAGCAGCATCACACAACTAGTCCACAGTGTTTTTACACCTCCCCACCACCACAGTAATCATGCCTTCTTCCCTCCGTCTCTGCCTGCCCTCCACCTCCACTTCCTGCCCTCAAACGTTCGCCTCATTCCACCTCTTCCTTCCCTCTGCCTCCTTTTCACCCTCGCAGGAGATGAGGACTCATCATTATCAGCCGGGCCAGGCCACACCAGGAGACATGGCTTCTAATGAGAGAAAAATCCATCCGGCTCTTTCTCCCCTCCCTCTCGCTCCCTGCCTCAATCTATCCACTCCCCCCACCTTCTCCCGCCAAGACACACACACACAGACACACACACCCCTCCGACCCCCCACCACCCTTTTTTTAATTAGACAGATCCCTCGGGAGCTAGGGGCCATTTCCGCCGCCGGTACGGGTGTGATGTGTGTTTTTGTGTGTGTGTGATTTAGGTGCCTGACTGTGTTGTGTGTGTGTGTTGAAGCAGCTGAGTGGGCGCCGGGGTGGGGGTGGGGGTGAAGCGACAGATATTAATGCGGCCTAGCTATGTGTATCGATCTGTTTGCTGCGCCAGGCCGCAGGGGACTCGGCTGGCGGCAGACGAGGGTGTGTGTGTGTGTGTGTGTGTATGTGGGGATATGGCGGGGGGAGCGGTGTGGTAGGGGTGGGTGGTGAAAGATAAGAGAGGGATGAGAGGGAACTGAAGCCCTAGAGCACGCACACACAGTCTGTTGTGCACTTGTGACGGGGTGGAGCAGGTGACCTCCGAGTTTTCTGTGGTCACAATCTCATCCCACCAATTATTTTGTACAACTGACTCAGTTAAAGGGCTGCTTTAGCAGTTGTTATTACAGCACCTTTATTAAGTTCAGAGACCTCCAAGCAACAGATAAAAAAAAGAGTTGATGCCAAAGAGGCAAACGAATTCTGACCAAATTCAAACATTAGTATCTTTAAGGGCAGCGAGTGAATAACAATATAATTTTTTTCAAATTCACAAAAAATAAAAAATAAATAAAATCATGCAGCAGATGTTTTCTAAGGACACTAAAATGTAGTGAACACAACTTGTTGTTGCCATAGTGACTCAAAGATACTGACGTTGACTATTTGACAGTGGTATCAGAGAACGGCAAAAGATTTTTTGCTGGATCGTTCTGACTTGAGTGTTTCAAAAGAAGCATTTCAGTCTAGTTGTGGTTTTGAATTGCTGCACAAACTTCAACTTTAATACTAAAAGTTTAATACCAAAAACATTTATGATTTTATATAATAAAGTCTCATCTAACTGTCGTCTATATTTATTAAATTTCTAAGAAAGACTAAAACAGTGTCATAAATCCAAGAGGTGACTTCTAAATAGTAGCCAAAGCCCTACAGTAGATGTTTTTATTAGTTTTTCACGTTACAGAAAAACTCATTAAAATCTGTGAATACAAGAAAACTCCATTTGATTTAAACAAAAAGTGCTTTATTAAGTTTAAATGATTACTTTAAAACCAACAGAAAATAAATTATTTGCTTAATAATTTCTTTCTGTTTAATTCTATCAATTCTTCTGTTATTACCATCTAATATTTACCCAGTCCATGCCTGTAAACCTCTGCAGCAGTGGGTTCGTATCCTGCTGCCTACTTCCCTCTAACTCTCTTTTAAGTGAGAAGAGCAGGGTCACCTGGGGCTCTGTCCTTCAGTGAGTCTGTTTCTTTGCACAGAGTAGGTACTCAGATTCTTAATTTTTTCCTCTAAATCTCATTTCATTTTGCAGCTGCTGGTGCACACTAGAAGAGTTCCTCTGACTACAACATTAAGTCCTAATTGAGGATAAACAATCACTCTCATACCTTTCTTGCTGTAGTTATTTTAGTTTGTGGAGGAGTTTTGAGTTTGCCATCCTGTTTTCCTCAACCACAATCATTTCTGGAATTGGGCCTAAATCCCCTCGGTTAAGCCGGGTTTTTCTCGGCACGAGAATGTAGGCGAACGCTGCGCTGATACAGCTTGGCTGGGCTGGGGATGGATTTTGTGGACTGGCAGGTAGACAAAAGCCAACATTCATCCACTAAAACACTGCATACACCAGAAAATTAGGCTTTTTTTCAGGATGAAGCTTTCTGCCAGTCAGTTAAGTTTGAGCAGCTGTAGATATAAGATGAGTCTCTCACACCGGATGTCTTTGTTCTTTAATTGTGTGCTTGAGTTCTCTACTTTTCTCTCCTTTTTAAAGACGATGCTAAAGAGATGTCCATGTCTCCATGCAGGCTGAACTGCAGGAGACAAAACATCCTAACCCTCCTTTTACTTTCATCTGGATGTCTACCCCCACCTCTCATTTTATTTCCCCTCTCCCTCACTCTTCTTTCATCATATGAAGAGGGGGGCGAAGCCCTCCTGGCCATTTCTCCAACTCCACCACCCCTCCACCTCTAACTTCAACCTTCCCCCTGCCGTACTCTTTTTTTCCCTTTGCCCATCAGGTCCAGAGAGAGCCTCTCAAACAACACCTTGCACCTTCATATCCACACACACACACTCACCCAGACACATGCACAGAGAGATGCTCTTCACCCCCGCCTCTTTCGTGCACACACACTTTCATTTTCTGTGCCCTACACTTCAAACACATGAAAGGATGCTCTGCGGGGACCAAGGCTAAAGGGAGAGTTGGCAGCAAGGAAAAAGGAGGAGGAGGGGATGGTGTAGAAGCAAGCTTGTGAGAGAAATGTATAGGAGAGATGAGGGGCCCAAAGGGGGTAGAGAGTGAGGGGTCATGGTGGCCTCACTGGAGACCAGGTCAGTGTCAAGGGGGTCTCTGTGAAGAGATTCATGTTGGCTTCTGAAGAGACAAAACAGCCTGTCCCAACTTCTATACTGTTTGTTTTCTAAGTGAAGATTTCTTATCAAGCTCCACCTGTTCATTAGAGACAAGGAGGACGTGGGGGGTTGTGCTAAAACATGACCCATAAACAAACATGTAAAAAGTTGGTGGGTACTTGAAGGAAGTTGCCCGGTGTGCTGCAGAGGGCTCTTTCATCACTTAAAGATTCTGACAGGATGCATAACAAGCAGACTCCATGTCACTGTATGAAACATTTCCAATACATTGTCTTTCAGTGTGTGATAAATAAACACATGGATTTTCTTTGTCCCACTGGAAATGTTATTTCAAGTTTCGGTTATTGTCATTCTAGTTTTTATTTTCTTTTATCATTTTTATCTTGTGATCATAAAAATATTTTAATTCCAGCTTTAAAGGAGAATAAATAGGTGTGGGGAAACAGTACAGAGTATAAATTATACTTATAGAAGTATGGAAGTACAAGAGTGGAGCATAAGTATCAGTGCTGTGTCAAACTAAAGTCCAACAGCTTCGGGAAATAGAAGCCAGCAATCAGAACGAGTAAAAAAAACGATGGGTAGAGAATCACGATGGGATTCATTTTGCTTGTAAATCCTCTAAGACACAAAGAAAAGGCAATTAAAGCATTTATAGGCTTCGCCCCTACCAAGATTTGCAGCTAGCAATTAAAAATCATTACTAATCAAATAAAAATAAAAGCAGCTCAACTACGGTTTGGCCGCAGCGCTGATTGGATTTATGCTATTCTGAAAGAGCTCATAAAGCCTGATCGATCTTGATGTCACAACTCTTTTTAAATGCGAGATAAAATTAAAGGTTTGATGACAGGAGAAATGAAATAAACAAAATTCTAAATTCTAAAACTTTAACAAAAAAAAACTATTTTCCACCTTGGGATAAATCCAATCAACGTTCTGCCTGAGAAAACGGTAAATTTGCGACATGCTGGTGGTTTCCTGAGCGCTGGGAGATTTAGAGTGTTAGCAGGCAGCCAGTAAGAGCCTCCGAACCAATCATGGTGTTGATGTATGTGGGTGTTGTTAACAGCAGAGAGTCAGGGTGGTCAGAAATCACCTCAGCTGACACTTTGACACTGGGTGGGCAAGATCCACAAATAGAAATGTCAGCCATCTCCAGGGCTGGGGTTTCACCCTGGCAGCAGAGTGGCAGACCTTAGCACAGATCTCTGAATACAGAGCTGCACTCCGAGGTTAAAATGTTATGCTGTACCCTGCTGAACTGGTGACAAGAGCTCGATGACATGGGTTTTTGTTTTTAAAAAAGCTGCTGAAGTGCCTTCAGAAAAAGTTATTGTAGTCTAAAAAAAATCTCAAATAGTGAAGAAAAAAACCCCTCAATCTTTCATAAATTTGTTGTTGCTGTAAAATATCTTTAAAGATCAGCTGTGCTCTGAGGTTTCTGATTTAATAGTGACGTCAGTGCAGAGGCTGAAGACTGACCGTGACCGGGCAGACCCATGCTGCTCGCTAGCTGGTAGAGGCGTTGCTGCTGCTCCTCAAAGGACCCTTGCTCGCTGAGTGCAGACATCATGCGCCTGTATTGCTCCACAGGGCTCATGTGGCTGTGACTGGCGCCTGCTTCTACTACCGGGCTCTGGGAGTTTTCTGAAAACAAGAGGAGACTTTTCAGCAACAGTCTTTTTTCATGCTTTATTCATTTATTATATGAAAATATAAACAAGCTAAAAACATTTGAGTGCAAAACTATATTATAAACAGTCTGCAGCTTTACATTGGAGGCTTTGCAGCAGCACCCAATCAGCTTTTTGGAAGTTTAGGCCAAAGTAAATCACAAACATCTAATTTTAGCAAACAAATCACACATTTTGTGCATGACCAACTAATACTCAAACATGTTGTTTTTTTTCCCCCATTAGTATGGATTTATGGCTCAACATGTGATGTGCGTTCCTTTAAAAATGCTAGGCCTTATTTTTGTGATAAAACTGCACCTTCAGCTGTTCTAAAAAGTTTAAAAGAAGACAAAGTTGTCACAAAACAATGAATTACAGTAAAAAATCATATCATCACTTGTGTAATTCCAGCACAAATTTCAGTCTTCGTCAGATATTAGCCAGAAGCCTTTGCACCGATCTTTCATTAAGAAAAACGCTCTGACGGACAGGAAGGCTCCTGACATAAAGTCATACATTGTTAATGTTCTGAACCTGACCCCAACATGAACTCACAAATTCTCTGATGGCACTTTCCATACTAACAACACTGTACTGGCTTTTGTCGGCATGTTATGTCAGGTACAAAAATCCCTAAAAGAATAAAATGTCAATGTATGAGTGTACACACTTCTGTGCTGTGTGAATGATCAAGGTGTATGATGTCTATCTAGCTGTCAGTCCTCATACTTAATCTCTCTCCCTGACCTCCCTCCTCCCCCTTTCTGTCAATAGTAACATGATCTAAGGCAAAGGTGCTGGTGTGGGGGGTGTGGGGAGGCGTTTCAGACACTAGGAGAGGGAGACAGAGGATGAGGTGGAGGAGGGAGAAGCAAAGGAAGGCTGGGGTTATTTTTACCGCCCTCCTCCTTATTGAAACCTGAGTCTGGCCCCGGGCAGGCGAGCAGGAGTGGCGCTGAGGAGCGGAGGTGGGGTGGAGGAGGTAAAGTGAGGGAGGAAGCAAACACGCAAGCATCTCTGTCTCCGCCGCCGAGTGCCTGCTAATCCATGCAAGGTCCTGAAGTGTACGTGTGTGTGTGTGTGTGCGCACACACAACTAGTCTGTGCCTGTCTAAAGGTTTTCTGCTTTCTGAACGCAGCAGTGGGTGCCGACTTTGCAGCTGAAAGGAAAACAGGCATCATTTACACAGCAGCATCCAATCTCTCTGGCTCCATCCCATATGCTACCCTCTTTGGTTCTCTTTTAGGCTATTCCTTCACCTGCGTTAGTCATTAAAGGATAGCGTCTGTTGCCAGACCTGCCGGGGGCGGGGGGCAAATAACACAAACAGGTGTCAAGTTGGGTTTTGGGTGTGAATGTAGCTCAAGGTTAAGACCCAGGATCAGTACTGTTTTGAAATGATTTAATTGTGTTTCTCTGAGCAGCGGGCTACAACAGTCATCACTCTTTAGTATGTAAATACACAATGGTTGTTTAATTCAAAAACTAGAAACCAAACTACACTTATTTTAACAACCACCAAATCTAAATGAAATCACACGAGCTCTATTTGCTTAAAAAAAAGAGGCTTAAGTAAAACACAGACACACCTAAACAAACAGGTTCTCTCAACCAACAACAAATCCATGCATCTTTTAAGAGCTTGTGCCGTGTCTAAGTGAGACAATAATGGCCAGGAATGGGTGCCTTTGTACACAGAGGAAGAGGCTTCAGGCAGAACTGCTGCCGCTCATAGATCACTCAAAGGGCAAAGGTCAAAACAAAGTTCATGCTGAGCTCCTCTCAACTCACACTGATATCCATGTTCACTTACAAATACGATTTGCTCTTAAAATCTTTTCCAAAAATATAACAAACAATGTTACACTTTTTGAATACATTTGTTGTAAGGGTAGTTTTATGGTTTACCATTTATGTTGGGTTATTTTAACTAAATGAACACATGTAGCGTCTGTGTTTCCCAGTAATAGTACTAAACGTGTTTGTGTAGAACATTAAAAGACTAGCATTCTTTAAATGAAAGCATATCACCTACTGCCTTTTATATCAAAGTTTTAACGTTGAATCTAAAAGTAAATCAACTTTAGATCCACACGTAATAAATACTTTCTGAAAGTTTCATTAAAATCTGTCCATTGATTCATCGGATGTTTTAAATTGACTGTTACACATAACACCAAACAGAATTTGTTTGCTGAATTCAGCAGAGATGGTTTTGATCTATATAAGTGCATCGTGTCAGTCTTCAGTTTTTTTATTTCAGTACTGCCATTCCTCTGATTTTCACTTATTTTTATTCAAAAAGATCTAGTCCAAATACATGTAAACATTATATTATACAAACACTCTGTTCAGCCTTACCTTTTGGAGACACACTTCGTGACTTCTTACTATCAGAGGGACACTCGCTGCTGCTGTTGGGAGAGAAGCTTTTCCTTTTGCCTAGAAGGTCATCTGGAAGCACACAGAACGGGAGAAAAGGCAGTCAAACAAAGGAAACAACCAAATACAGAGCTCGATATTGCCACACAGTTCTATATGTAGCTACATTCTTGGCATGTTGTAAAATTGGAAAGCAGAAAGCGATAGAAAGGAGTTGAAGCAAGCTATGAGCATCTGGAGATGTGCCTGTTCTGTCAGCGACAAGAAGAAAGCCTGTAGCACTGGAGATGACAGGTCTGCCCAGCTTATTCACGTGTTTTCTGTTTGAGGCAGAGAGAGGGACTCCATCTTTCTGTGTTTCATCCAAATCCAAATGTCTCCATCCAACAGGCTGCTCTCAGGTGTTCACCTCTCAATCTCTCTTCCCAATCGTTCTGCACAAAAGGGCCTGACTTTACCAACGAACGCAACATCATTTTTTTCTTCATGGAAACTTTCTGTCAGCTGACATTATTGCTACATTGTGTATTTTTGTTAGTTTCCTCTCCTGCCATCCTCCTCTCATAAAACTTGTTTCTCCATCCTCCCATCAGGAGGAGCCTTCCATCTGTATTCCATGCTGTCCCCCCTGCCCTGCCTCTGCCACCAAAGAGGAGCATCTAGTGTACAATTAGAGAACCCCCCGCTGCCTCCTCCTCTTCCCCTCTCACCCCCCACAAACATGCCTCAAATCAATACACAGGCCTAATCAGCGGAGGGAAAGCAACGCAAAGCAACACTGCACACAGTGCCAGCAGGAAGGAAAGAGCCATTTGTCATTGCTCCTTCTGCCGTCTTTTATTTCTATCTCGTGAGCCTCAGATTGTTTTGTGAAACTCCTCTGTTTCTTCCTGCGCATCTGCAGCCGAACCACAGCAGCAACCGCTTCTCTTCTTTCCCTAAGCATATTTTTAGGAATGGGGAAGCTGGTTGTTGGGGGGGTGAGGGGTGTCCCTCCGCCTCCCCCACGACCCTCAAGGAGAACAGTTCTCAGAGCTTACTGCTTTTCAACAAAGTAATTTTTCATCATTTGCACAGCATGTGCAAACAGTATGAGGGAAAAAATGAAAAAGGAGTGAAAAAAGAAGAATAAAACAACAACAAAAGCAAAACAAGTTTCTGTCACAAAGCTTGAGCCAATAGAGTCTGGTATTTAAAGTCCAACTTTGGTATCTGTCCTTTAACCTATTTGTCTATTTTGCATAGTTTTTAATCTAACTTTAAGCATTTTGTTGTACTTTCTTTAATTAGCAAAATTATAAGCTAGCACATTTAATTAAACATATAGCATTAAACATTGTAAAAACACAAGATGTTCTTAGATAAAAACTCTGACATGAAAGGCAGCAGGCAGTAAGCATGCCTTCAACGACCGCTAGACCTTTAATATTGGGAAGGGGTCAAGCAGACAAAGTAGTTTAGTTGAAAACAATGTACAAATGTTATAAAAAGAATCTGTTGCTCGGATTGTCAGTGACAAACAAAGAACATGAAAAAGCAGTGACAGGGTGAGAGGAATGCACACACTGACATTGGTTTACACAGAAAACATACTGTGGAAAAAGTTTGTTTTCATGAATAAGGTTGAAGCAGATGGAACGTAAGAACAATGCAAACATGGTCAGGACAACTTGTTTTTACTGTTACTTTGAACCAATCAATGTCGGTTACACGTGAAGATTTAGACAAATAATGATCCCTTAACTTGGCATTCTTGCAGAGTTTGTCTCAGCATGTAAGTCTTTCAGTCTGCTTTAGCTTTTCCAGCTACAATTTAATCAATGGGATACTTTATTTAAAGTCTCCTAACTGCACCCATTTGCAGTGAGACCTCCTCCAAAATTGTGACTTTGTGAGATCTCAAAGAATAAACAGCCAACATAAAGCCTACATAAAAGATAAAACATCTGAACTACTGAGTTAGAGAAGGGATAGATACAATCAGAGGACAGAGGAAAAATGATTTAAAAGTGATATTGCTTTGCTCCTAAAGGAGTCCTGGTGTGAATGGGAAGGCGACTGAAGCAGCAAAAGATGGAAAAAAGAAAGGAGGTTCACTAATGATCCAGTGTTTGATGTTGGCTCTCAGGACAGAGGGAGATACACTTCCTATACCATCCAAAAGAGTCAAAAGGGGGAACGAGTGCTAATGGACCAGAGTTTGCATACAAACACCAAATCTATTTCAGTTTCTTATTTTTCCTGTCATCCTTCGTTTTGCATTTTCAAACAAAGTCTGGTACAGTTTTTCTTTTGGTCCATTCAGGAAAAGAAACTCACTGATGGCCTCCATCTATCCTATTAGTGAACCCCCATTAGTTAAACCCTCTCTTCCACCGAAACACACACACACCCAGAGCCTCTCATGATCAAACACACATACTTGAGTTGTCTCTTGAGCCGACCTCACTCAAGACACCGCGTCTCCTGAGCAAGTGCCTGAGGGACAGAGATTTGAGGGCGGAAAGCTTTTAAAGCCAATTAAATGGGGCTTCTTAGAGCACCGGCGCTCCCTTTTAATGCCAAACCCTGGGCTCTGCTAGCATCCATGCAAACCCTCTTTTCACTCCCACTAACACCTCTTACAGTTAACTTTGCAACCCTGGGCCTTTTCCTATTTCCTTAATTTTGTAGAGGAATTACTGGTTGTGAAAAAGGGAGTTTTGTTTTAACTTCAAAGCTGTAATTTACACATCCTAAACAGTGCAATTATTTAGTGCCTGCTATTATCGCTGTGTTTTTGGTATTCCTGGTCAGTAAAGTCTGCATACGGCTCTTACGGAAGACAGTTCCGCTAAATGGGTGAACAGCCAATTCTGTGTTGACGCACCCTCCGGCGGTTCAGAAGTCATGGATTGAGACGCTCTCTTACCTTGTTCACATGAGTTTTCAGAGAGCAATAATCTGTACAATATTAAAAGGGGCATAGAAAAAAATACGGCTGCTCTGATGTGTTGCTGTCACTCAAGCTGCCGATGAGTCGCAAACTGACTCTTGCCCCTTCTTATATTGTAGAGATCAAAATACAATCAAGGACGTCTTTTTAAGGTTTTATATTTCAAAATAACCAGACCTATAACATTTTAACCTCTCTTTAACCAGCTTATATATATTTCCTCCTCTGCATGTATATAGAGCAAGGAGCTTGTGGAGCTTAAACATATGCCAAAAGTTAGGGTCTTCAGGAAGAGCCAATAGTGTTTGTGCCTTTAACAACACCTTGTTCAATACTCAGTCTTAGTTACTCCATGCTAATTAATCTCCTTCTATTTTGTTGTTCTTTTCATTGCGAGGAATTATGCAGGAGAAGAGGGGAATGAAAAATGAAACAGAAGGACCTAAATGAGTTGTCTTTCAAATGACAACAACACCAGGGCAAATCTTTGGGCATGAGAGCAATTCGCTCTTTTTTTTCTATTTCCTCTTCTCTCTCAGATGTCAGTCGTCCAGCTTCCTTCTCTCCATCCCAGGGAGAATGTTGACAGCACAGACAGCCAGACTCCTTAATTCCTCTCTTACTCGGTTAATCTGTCATCTTTATCAGGCCGGGGGGAGGCAGGAGAGGGGAGGTGATGGGAGAGGGGTGATGGGGGAGGGGGTGTGACAGGTGGGGACGTGGGGTGGGCCGCCAGCCACAGCCCCCCGATCAATCTCCACATTACAGCTGACAGAATGGTGCTAATAACTTATTGATCCCCCCCTCCGTGAGCCGGGGCCTCCGCCGGCCCTGAAAGCCCGTCATTGATTGGCTTACGGGCCGATGCAGCTGGGGAAGGGAGGGACAGGGAGCAGGGGGTGGATGGTCTAAGCTTATGGAGCTAGAGCGAGAGGCACTTCTGATCGTGCAGAGAGAAGGACGCAGTACCAGCATGTTCCAATAAATCTGTAACATTGTCGCATATAATGCACCTTTTGTCGTCCCATTCTCTAATCAGACCTGAGCAGCAATGACAAAAAGGATATTGGTAAAAAGAAAAAAGTGAGAAAACTGACCTGCTAGATCTTATGACTAAACCTAAACTGAAAGAAAAACTTATGGCTTTAATTTTATTTACTTATTTAATACAATATTAACCAAATCTACCTGCAGTTCATTTAAGTGTTCGTTTTCATCATGAAAGATACAGTCAGCATCCTGATGCTAAAAACATCTGTACATGTGACATTTACTTATCTGTAAGTACATCTGAGCTGTGACTTCTACTTTTACAATTATAACTTGGCCTTAATTGCATTTCATACAGTTAAAATTGGCACAACTTTACTTCAAGGACAGTCTTCTTCCTTACAGATCACTTGTCATGATCAATGAGCCTGAAGTTCTTCTAACCTGTTCTGTCACATATGTGCTAATACTTGAAGCTATTGTTTGTTTGTTTTTTAGTCTTAAGTGAGTAAAGAGCTAATAAATGTTTAATAAAAGTTTACATTTGTCCTGTTGTGTGTGTTTCTGAAATGAAATCATATAACAATGCTTAAAGAAAGCAGTGGAAGGTATAGACTTAACTGCTGCATAAAAGCCACAAAAAGAACATGTTTGTAAAGGAAATGTTTTAAAAGAAAACAATCTGCTGATTGATTTTTACCTGATTAAAAAATTAAATAATTAGCTTCACATATATATTTGTGTCTGTTGCTTAATGTTGAATTTATGGAAACTGATTCTTTGTCAGGAAGGCCATCTTGTTGAAAATGTCACTTTGCAGAAGTAAGTATTAAGAAGCATTCATTTTAGTTTGAGCACTTAATGTTTTCAGATTACTTTGCATATATAATTGGAGCAGTTGGTTTGATTTTGGTCTGTTATTTGAAATAATATCAGGAACATTAACCTCTCACACCTGTGCCTGTGGTTAATATCATTCAGGTGTAACAAGAAAACTTTCAAGACCCATTTGTTCTAGTATATTACCTACAATTATAACTTTTATTTCTTCTTCCATTTACTGTAACAGTTGCTAGGCAACATGCTGGAATATGCATATTAATAATCCTGCAAAACAACTAATATTTCACCGGTCACTAATAATTATTTAAAATGCATCAACACAAATGATATGACACAAGACTAACCTACTGATATGGAAATCACAATTCTATTGTTACCAGGGTCAAAATGGAATACACTGAATCAAAATTATTTCAAATAGAATCAGAATTTTAGAAAAGAAAACACTGATGATTGGCAAATTTGTTTAAAATTAAATCAGCTTATATTGTATATGGTACCAAAATAAAAGGAAAAAGAATTTGCACTACAAATGTTTCCACTACTATCTGTTTATATCAAGTTTGAATTTTATTGTTTGACAGAAATGTTTGCATGTCGTTTCCAACAATGTCAGTTTTATTATGACAGAACATTTACAGTTCGGTAAAACAGTTACACATTTCAAAACACTTAAAAGCACATCTTCCTGTTTGCTTCTCCAAGACACATGCCATCAGCCAAGATCCTAAAGCTTTTTCTTTGATGCATAATTTCCTATCTATGCAAATCGTGGAATCAAGAGCTGGAAAGACTTTAAAAGTCATCCTCAATCACAATTAGTTTATAAGATTTTTGTCTGAAACAAGCTGCAGCTTCACACGCAAGCAAACCTTTTCAAAAAGGTCTTCAAAGCCGCACACAGAAAGGTGTGCATGCACAAACACACACAAAAATGTGCTGAAGCTCCAAACCATTGCTGCCCACCCCCTTCGCCTCCCCGCCACAACCAACCACCCATCACACACACACACACACACACACACACACACACACACACACACACACACACACACACACACACACACACACA
>JAVKLF010000152.1:13102722-13114033 GCA_034783495.1 Millerichthys robustus | reverse complement strand
GTGTGTGTGTGTGTGTGTGTGTGTGTGTGTGTGTGTGTGTGTGTGTGTGTGTGTGTGTGTGTGTGTGTGTGTAAGGGGGGCACTGAAGCGGAGGAGGGCAGGCGATGCTCCCAGGCAGAGAAAGGAGGCCAACTTCATCTCCCACTATGAGGAGAGAGGCCAGTATAACAAGAAACAGTAAACTACGCCAAGTTGCCTTAGTAAAGTTGCAGGAGATCTGGTATTATGTTTGATCCAAACTAAACCAACAGCTAAAATTATCTGCATTTTGTTTGCATATATTTGTTTATCATCTTGTCTTTATAGAAATGAAAAGACCCCCTTTTCTGGTCATGCAGGATATTTAAAAGATGATGACTAAACATAATCTGTTGTTTTTCATGTGCCTATTTTATTTATTATCTGTCAAGATTAACAGAAAAAGAAATAAGCAATTACCCAAAGGGCAAAAATATAAATACAGACAGAAAGACAGTCAGGGGAAGTGAACTTCCCCCGCTGACGTTCTTGTTCCACAATGAGAATCCCCCGGTCGGTAGCCTCAGACATCTGGTTCCAGTTAACTCTCGGCGCTTTGACGCGTTTCCTGTGCTGTTGCTTCACGCAGCCACGGCCACGACACAGCCCTCCCAAGGCTATGACAGCTAAGCTCTCTGAAGATGATATATTATAACTCATACACACCCAAATACACAACCATTCATCTGCTGTATATTCTAACAGACCAGCGCTGTATATTTTCACATTCAAACACTGTAATGTAGTCAAGTGTTACTAAAAAAGATTCTCTGACTATTGCAGATTAAAAACAAGTTAAGACAAAAACCATCACATGAACAACATTTATTGAGCCGTCTTTCTACAGTTATCTGTTGTCAGTTTTCTTTTCCTAATCAGAATAGCAGTTATTTACCATTGTGAAAGATCAATGAAAAATGAAGTGTTTTATTCTCCATTTTCATTTGTGAGTAAAACCAGAACTTTATGAAAGGTCGGTTCAATAATTGAACATAAAATTAAATTTAGTTTGTGCACTGTTTGACCAGTGCCTTAGAGTAATGTAAATAAACAACCCAGCTAATGTCAGCTGCTGTTGACATCTGGTACTGAGCCGCACAGAGGCAATTTCCTGCTAGTTACAATGATATGGCAATAAAGCAGAGCAGCTTGAGTTTGATAGATTGTGATATTAAAACTCTGAGACAGAGATTGTGTTTTGAGTTGTCAGATTTGGGAACCAACGGTGTGACATGTCATGTCACTTACACTGTGGAAGACTAATGTTTCATTGAAACTGCCCGCTAAATCGACCGAAACGCCTCTCAGTAAGGTGATTCCCTGTGTGGAGGAATGGAAAAGGGTGACCCCAGAATGAAGAATATCAGAGGTACCAACCAAAAAAATGCACCCACACAGACCTGCTACTCTGCAGTGGAACATCATAACCTGGTCTGGCAACAACGGGGATTACAAGTAGTGAAAGTGAGAATGAGGGGGTGAAAAGAAAAGAAGACACAAAATTGCAATGAACAAAAGATAAAGAGACAGGAAGGAGCTTCTCAAAGGCTTTCCTGCGTTGGAGGGACTCCCTGCACCACGCACAAATTCTTTGTAAAAACTTTTCTCTGAAATGATCGTGTGATTGGAAATTTGCTGACGTCATATTTATCACAACAAAGATTATAACAGTCCCTATCTAAATCTGCCTGGGGCATAAAGTAAACCTATTTATATACAAACCAGTGATGAATAAAAAAGAGAAAACAATCACAAATGCTTTACACGAGTATTGTTCCAACTAAATTCAGTTTTCACTAAGATCATGATTTCTTCGGAGGACAAAAACACCACTTTAATTGATTTCAATTGGAGGTGAGTGTGAGCAAAACTAGGCCAAATGAAAGTTTAAGGAGGCAGTATTGATCTGTGGGGAGGTTAGGGGTAGGTCAACCCTATCAGAGAATCAACAAACAGCCGCCAGCAACCTCCTCAGCTAAGCCAATCACCTTCTGACCTGGCCTACCGTTACCATGGAAAATGACCCTGAACCACAACACCATGGACTCAGCTTTTTACTGAGTGAAACCCCAAAGCGGAACCCTGCAACAAAAGTAAAGACAATACACCTTTTACCCATTTTCCCCATATAGTTTGATAGTTAATCAGTACTGTCTGTGCAGGTAGGCGTTCTTTGTGTTATACAGCCTTCACACCAAAGTGCACTGACACTGAGAAATATGTAAAAAAAAAAAAAAAGCAGTTGCATGAGTGAGTAGTGTTATTGATTCAAAGAAATTTGCATCAAGATTGTGTGAGGGCTCAAAATAGATTTCAATACAATATCGTATTATTTTTATCACCATTAAAAACTGTACATTTTCCGTTCTTGCCTTGTATAATGCATAGAAATTCATGTGACACTAATTGCAAAATCACAACCTAAAACTGACTTCCCCCTTCCTCTAATCTTCTTTTTTGGCATTTTAGAAGAAAAAAAAAATCTCAGTTTCCTCATATTTTTTTACCCACAGCTTCCAATTTACCCTCACTACATTCTTCATTCCCCTTTCCTCCTTACACTCCTCCCTTCCTCTGAGGCAGGCAGGCAGTGGTGGTAACCAAGCCTCTGGCAGTGTGTTCCTATCCTGCAGGAGCCCTCAGGTTTCAACCTGTCAATATCCCAAGCAGCATCTTGGCTCTGCTGTGGCTCAGTTAACCTCCTCACCCACTGCAACCACACGAAGGCCTCCTGTTCACCCTGCTAGTCCAAAGAAAAGTACGTCACCCCCCTCACCCCTTATCCCCTGCTCCTAAAATTTGCTCCAAACCACCCACAGTGCTGTTACATCTGTAAAGGGCAGCAGTCTGGCAGGAGCAGCACGCAATATGGCAGCTGACGACAGTTTTCTCCTCCCTGATGTCTCAGATGTTTTGGATAACGGTCACATTGGACGTTTATGACAGTACGGAGGGAGGAGATAAACCCCCAAAGAAGAAAAAAGCTCAGTGGCTCAGTGACATACGTTCCTTCATCTCATCATCCGTATCAATTTCAGGGAGAGGAAGGAAGATAGCGCACAAAGAAAAAAAAAGACAATGTATTACCACATGGGATTTCATGATGAGTTGGGTGACAGAGAGTCATGGGGTGGTCTTAGTGTTGGTGTGTTTGTAATCTCCACATGCACATAAGCCCAGTCCCAAGTAGTGTACAAAGCGTGTGGCAGCATGTCACCCATCCTATCTCAAAACACACACACAGACACACACATTTCTGTGCTTGACTGCGAGGCACCATGACTGTCTGCTGGGATCTCAGGTTACGGTGAACCAGACTTTATGGAAGCTTCTCTTCCACACCCTCTCACCCCCTCCACAAGGCTCCGGAGGAGGTATCAGGTTGCTGGTTCAGCGCCGGCCAGGCTTGGCGCTGGCGGCAGCTTGTGATCTTGGGTGCCGGTGTGTTTTATCTCCCACTCTTTGTATTGGCACACAGTGCTAATGTTTCTGCAGGTATGTAGGTGTGATTTGTAATTTAGAACACACACTCATACTCAAGCACACTTGTACACACAAAAATCAAACTAACTCGGCTCCAAACAAACTTTTAGCCGTACTGTGTTAATGTCAAAAATGTATTAGGACTACAAGGAATTTTAATCCTCAGTCACAAACATGATGTATAATCATCTATAACTTTGACTTTACATGTATTTGCTTGTTTGTTTTGCAAATGTCCTCAAAAATACAAACTATACAGGTTGGAAAACCTGGAAAAACTACATTTTCAAGCAATGAAACATTTTTTTACTGCTTTAAATGTATTATAAAAAATCTGATAATGGGCAATCATTATCACAGTTTAATGTTAAAGCTTTATGTTTACTGAGATTGTTATTGCAGTGTGAAATTGTCTGACCACTGCAACTTTAATTGCAATAAAAACCTTGTGCTAAGGGCAGGTATGGCTGCCTTACAGACTCCATTCAAAGCAGAACTCAGAGAGAAAGATGAAATGACAGTGAGTGGGCATTGGTGACGCGCTTACTGTTAAAATACAGAGGCTGGGAGGTTTTAAAATAAGAAGTAAAAGAAGAAAGCCTGTCTTGCTGGTCTAAAAGAGCAACATTACTGGATATATACTTCAGAGAAAATAAATAATGGTGCATGGTCTGGCAAAACTGTTAAATCTTTAGTTACAGATCATCAGAGCAACACAGGAAAAACTAAATAAGACTATTAATGTGTGCAACATAAATGTTCAGAATTTTTTTTATTTTTCATGGAATTTCTCCAGTTAAGTGTCCAGGTGCTCAGCCTTGAGATGTTGCTGAGCTAAATAAATAATTCACAAAAAGAACTAATCATAATCTAGTTACCAGTTACTATGACTATTAATCAGTGATTTTTAAACTTAAGTGAAGAGATCTTCTATGGAAATGTCAACACAGCTAGAATTGTCCTTGGTGCAAAGTTTCAAATTGTCATTCAAAAGACATTCAGTTCTCCAGAAAGGAAAATGCTTTATGACAACCATTATACTAAACTCTTTCCTAAGCTAATGACAATGTCCATCTCTGACAAGCTCACTGTAGGAAATGGTTGTAGGAAACAGGACCCTCAGGTCAACAAGGAGCAGTTCTTCCATAGGCAAGGACTTTGTGATGGTTCTACCACTAGCCCGCTTGCTAGCACAGCATGGAACAGCACTCATGAATTATACATAGAGACATCTGCCACCTCTGAATTATAGATCTGTGGAAGCCCCAGCATATTGGGAACAGCCCAGCAAGTGCTAATGGCTAACTCCCAGCGACAAAGTATGGGTTAGAGACTCATGAATGATGGGTAAGTCATAAATCAGTCCAGTCATTTGTGAGTGAGGTGGATGTAAATGCAATTATTAACATATTTGCACCTGTGTGTACACCCAATAGTGATACAATACTGGTAAGACTGTAATATTTAATGACAAACAATGATTTAAATTAGCAAACCATCTTGTTTGTGTCCGTTTAAACCAGACAGTTAATCACGATATGGATGGAGCTTTATGACTAATAAGAATTTGCAACAGCTGAAAGTAATATATATTTTACATTTTTAAAAAGGAAACTATCAACCAAACAAGTGATGGCTTCTGTTTTTAATTTTTTTTTGTAGGCTTTCTCTAGTTGAAGTGCAACCTGCTTGAATATTCTGTACCTTGATCACTGAGCCTGGTCTTTATAGAAATTGAGAGAAAAATGGGGGTCTTGACGAATGGGGCGGTATTTTCTTCTGGACCAGTCGAGCAGGAGGCCTGGTCTTCGATCTTTGCCTCACTCTCCAAGATTATCCGCTTATCAGCGCCGCAAAAGCCAGGCTGAGAAGCGCCAGTAATTAGCCTATCTTTAATTAACGAGCACTTTGCTTCAAAACCACCCACGGCCCATGTAGGCTCCCGCTTGGAAGGCAGTCAGCGCCGCATAAGGATGAGCAGACTTAATCTTGTTTTTGTCTGGGTAAGAGAGCGAAAGCGTGTTGAAAAAGGGCAAAGTTCATGTTCAAGTAGTTGGGGAGTTGCACCATGCAGAACATCCCCCATGCATTCTTGCTCACAAACAAGCTTTTCTACCCTTCAAGTTTCAAAGGAATCCTACCACCCACAAGTGTTCCACTTTGTCATGAGCATGTGTTTGTGTTCATTTAAGTCTGTATACTGCTCTCAAATCATGCAGCCTCTTCACTGTCCTTAAACTTAGATTTACAGGTTTATTCAAGCCTCCTTCGGCTCGATGGTGGAAACTCAGGTGGGAGAACATAAAGAGCAGAAGTCGCTTCAGTGAGGCTCACTCAAATTTGGAAGACTCACTACCCATCTACAGTATGCCACTCTACTTTTGAGAAAGTGCACATTTGTTGGTATTCACATTAAAATAATGGTAAATCATAATGTAAACTACTGACCCTCTTGTTTAACAAAGTATAATGACCACAAATCAGAGAAGACCAAGCGATCTAAGGAGCAGTGCACGCTAGATGACAAATCAAGATGAAAAGGAAAAATCTAGAAAGAAAATGTCAGTGGTTGGTCCCGAGCTTGACCTGATCTTGGGACTGTCAGCTGGAGAGGCGGCAAGGGCCCCAGCATGCATACATTAGTGGTGCTTAGGCACACTAATTGCTTCTCACTTAGACAAATCTCCTGCAAATCACGGCAGTGCCGCCAGCACTGCCCGGGCCCCCCGGGAAGCGAAGACGGCAGGCAGGCGGACAGAGCGAGAGACAGGATGAGGTGGAGGAGGAAGAACAGGAGGGTGGCAAGTGGAGCGTGTGTACCAGAGGCGCTTTGGAGAAGGATGGAGGAGGGAGGAATCAGAGACAGGGTGGAGGGTGTAGGGGGGTGTCTCCCAAGAGAACGGATAGAAACGAGCAGTGAGAGAGAAAAGCAGCACTTCAAGAATGGCTCTCTTTCTGCTCATCCATAGTCCAAGCTGAGAACGGCCCCCCTCCCAACCTCTAACACCCCTACGCTCAGAAGGCCCACCACCGCTGTGCACCTCCACCGCTCCAACCCCCTCTTCTACAAACTCTCAGATCTCTGCTCTGCCCCCTTGCCGGCCCCTCCTTTCTCTCTCACACTCTTCCTCACCATCGCTCCACAGAAAAGTGGAGGAAAGATGAAACTCTACAAAGAAGGGGAAAAAAAAATCAATAACACAGATGGATAGCTGGATAACAGGGTCCGGCATGCTTCGGCGGTGAGGCAATCCAGAGGGTGCCCACACAACTTCCACATAGGCGAGGAGAGATGGACAAAAACAAGATGCTGGGAAGAAAGTGGTGATTAGCCTCAGGAAGTCAACATCACCCGCAACACACAAGTACACACTTGCTCGCATACAACATATGGATGCATGCATTCACGGGACTGACACAAAAACTGCCAAATGCGCACAAGACCATGCACAGGTGAAAAATTAAAAAACACACCTATTATCAAAAGTTCATAATCCTCAACTGACTGGGAGATACAACAAAACAGCAAGGGTTACAATGAGATCACACACCAAACATTATTACATCAATGGGGGCCAGAAAAAAAATCTATATTGCTTTAATATGAAATTAGAGGCAACATTTCTTAGATGAGTGTGATTTCAGTACCCCATCAAGAGTACTCTTTACAACATACTGCAAAAACAGAACCAGGATTTAAAAAAACTCTTTAGATCAATTCTATAATACTCAGAAAAAGTCTAAATATTTTACATAGGTTTATAGCGGTTAGTTAAGAAATGGCCTTCAAGCCAAAATGAAAGAATTAAACAAAGTTGCCAAAGAAGGTTAACTGTTCGGTACACAGAAAAAATACCTACAATAGACCCTACTAAAAATATGCCACTTGCTTCCACTCAAATCTCACCTTCATTCCAAATGTTTCTGGTATTTTTCATCAAAAAGAAAAAAAAATGGCAGCATTTTAAAGGTTTGGCAAGACAAAATGAGCCCGTCACATAAACTTCTATGGTCTTATCTCATGTTAAATTATTTTGATCATGTGGAGCAAGATGATCTCAAGTGTCTTCAAAACTTTTAGTACTTGAAAGTTCTTCTGCTAATGTTTCAGCTTGACCTGAAGCTAGAAGATAATAATCTACAGCTATATCTGTGTTTTGCCCCAATAAAAATCACTTTAGAATCAGCAGAAACATCGTAAACCAAAAATAATAGCAACAAATAAACTTTGGTTTTCTATGCTGAGCGAGCCGAGTGCAGCATGATTAAGAGATAAAGATTGGAGGAGACAGATGAGAAGGCAGAATTTCTTACTCTATAAGTTGGAGCACTGATGTACTTTTTTTCTAGGTACAGCACATGTCGTCAGGTTTCCACTCAGGTCCGTGTCTTGAACTTACCTGCAATAAACAATTAGCAATTTAAAAATCTTAAACTAAGACCCTAAGACTTTTAAGTTTAAACAAAAGATTTTGTATTTTGCAGTTATTCAAAAATGGCTTTAAACAGATTTGATGTGAAAATCTACCACTTTATGAATTTAGACTCTTCCATCACACTGTTTTTGTTGGTCTAGCCGATTGGTGTTGTCAAATAAATCCTTTTTGTGTTGGCACAGAGAAGTTACGAGCTGCAGAGTCATGATCACTTACGGGAAATGGACCCGGCATGTTAAACATTTCAGAACTCTGAAATCTGATGTTTTAACTAACTAAGTGGGTTTAAAGACATTTTGGGCCAATTATTTGTACTCCGATTCCTAAAAACCAACAATAAATAAAATTTGTGCATTACATTCCTGTTCTTTTGTCTAAATAGCAAATAAAAACTTTCCTCTGATGATAAATAAGGTTTAATTTAGCAGTTTTGATTACTTTAGATAGTACTGCTCTCTAAAAACAAGTTGCCCACTCCAACCTTGGGGTCTGACGCATTTTGGGTGAGAAATGTTTGCACATGAGCAACGTACATCTTCACGGACTTTCCTCAGACGAAATAACCCGCTGCACATTGGGTGCAATGCTTCTAAAAACTCAGAGATGTGAAAGGTTGAAGACTTTATTATAATGAATGTCAACGATGACCCTAATCTCCCATACACACAGGACACATAAACACACACACACACATTTTCCACCCCACTCTCCTCCTACAGTCCAATCTTGGTGGAAATCACTATAATCTTCTCTTGGGCTTGGGTTGGTGATATTTTCTGGTTCTGTAAAAAGCCATTAGACTGCAAGGTAGCCATTAACCTCTGAAAAAACTAAAAAGATCTGTTACTGGTTGTTTGAAACTAATATATATATGCTTGTGTAGATTCATCAAACTATATTGTGCAAAAAACTGAACAAAATACCAAATTAAATGGGAAAAAACTCATCTTGTATAAAGAATTAGGGTGATTCACTGTTGAGGTTAAAATGTTGGACAAGAAAAACTAAATGAAAGTAATTTTATTTATTTAAAACTTTGCCTGATCCCACAATCTAACCTTTCTAATGTCTACCAAGAATTTCTTTAGACACAGTTAATTGCCAATGATATTAAAATGCTTTTAGCATTCATGCTTACATCGGAAACCACCAACTACGGTATATGTTTGTCTTACAAAAAAATAAAACATCAGCACCACCTGCTGTTCGAAGTGATGTGGTATACACCACAACAATAATGGAGAAGGAACAAAATCTAACAAAAACACATGATTTTGTCGCCATCTTGTGGAGAGAACTGTAGTAGGCTATACAACTCTCAGGTGGTGACCATAAAAATATTACTATCATTATTTAAAATATACATACATATTATTTTATACCCATTGGGCTTAACTGACACAACCGACACTTGTTTTGTTGGTTTGTCTCTAGCTGTAGTATTTATAGGTTGGAAAAAAAACCATGTGTATATTTATTAAAAAGGAAAAGAGCCTGGAATTCTGGGATCCTGGAGATGTACCACTCATTTTGCCAAATGATCTGAGGCCAATCAGTCCATTTATGTTATGCATATGCTTGCAGCTGATCCAGAGACCCCCCACTCTCAATCTGTCTCTCTTTATTCACACGTTTTCACTCTAAAGATGTATATGTGCAAACGTTTTAAGTGTCTCTTGCCCTACCTTTTCAGAGCTAGAATTAAAAATAAAGAAAATTCTTTATCATTTATGTAGTCTAGTAGCATGATTTACCATTGGAGTTGTTTTAGTTTTTCACAAAGTAAGAAATCTGTTTATATTTTTGTTTCTCGAGTGTTTGGTTCAGAAATTTATGGATAGTCCCTCCGCGTGTGGGAGGAGGGAGCGGCTGGCCGAAATGAGAGTTCCTGAATCGGATCAACCGTGAGCTACATGCCGATAACTCCGCGGAGCTTGAATATCCAACCTGGGACTAACTTCACCGCGGTCAACGTTGGATCCATTCTGGACTTTAAAACGTTTTTAGGGTGTTTCCCTCTTTTAATTTTGTGAGCATGATAGAAAAACAATTACTTACCTCGTACATAATATTGTAATTTACAGAGATTAATTACAATTCATGCCTTTTATTCAGACGCCAACTAGCTAAACTTTATTTCTCGTTGTATTGACTACCATCAGGTGGTCTAACTACAGCTAACATCCGGGTACCTTCAGTGTTAAACGCCTAATCAAGCGCAGCCTTTTAAATGCAAACTATGAGAGGATAGGAATGTACTGTATTACAAAAGCATTTTTTTTTCACCTATACAGTTTTAATAGTATATAAGCTTTGTTTTAACCGGACAAATATGCTGGTACAAGTTTCTAATTTGCGAAAAAAGTTGTTTTATTTTACCCATCAGTTCAGTGTCTGCGAGTAAATATTAATGTTTGCATATTTATCTTATCAAACACACAAACTATGATTATAATTCATTCTAAATTACTCAAAATAACACATTTCTTAATTGTCAAAATGCTCACAATTGTATTTTAAACATGCTTGTGCCACATATAAAGCTCTGGCGCCCTCATCTGGCCAGTCACTGTCATTGTCGGACAATAACAAAAAATGTTGCAAAAAAAGGTTTCGTGGAGATAATTTTGACAGTAATTAGGAGTATGATAGACAGCATAGCATAATTTCCTGAATCAAGTGCAGTCAAAACGTTTGCTAATACTATTTTTTAAAATATTGTATGAGATAAACATGTTTTATTTAGTCCAAGGGGATACAATTCGTTAAACAGTGCTACTTATTGGCAAAGACGTACCATTTTTAGCCACAAAGCAGTTGTGCTTATGGTATCTAAAGGATTACCGCTGGCCCTGCACTCAGTCAAACTGGAACAGAGGGTCATGCTTACAGCAGTCCTCCAGACAAGGTCAGGCATGAAAAAACTGGTGAAGATTACACACGATGAACCTTTTTTTATTACTTAAAAGTCTAATTTTCTATCTATCATCTCAAATTTTACTGAGACTGGATATTGTTTGTTGGCATTAAACACATTTACATCCCTTCAGCCACAAGCAAAGACATTTGTTTCCTGTGATGAAGCAAAAGATTAGCTTGTGGGACCATTTTCAGTCTATTTTTTTCATAACACACCTGCAAATGCTCACAGAGAAGCAGATTTTTTAGATTTAGAAATCTTGGGCTGTAATGTTTTCATGCAGAGACATTTAAGAAACTGTCACACTTCCCTCCTACACAATCTCTGAGCTGTTTCTGTCAGCAGAGAGGAGGTGGTGTGTGTGTGTGTGTGTGTGTGCGTGTGTGCGTGCGTGCGTGCGTGTGTGTGTGTGTGTGTGTGTGTGTGTGTGTGTGTGTGTGTGTGTGTGTGTGTG
>JAVKLF010000152.1:13050752-13061107 GCA_034783495.1 Millerichthys robustus | reverse complement strand
TTTTTTTTTCTAAGCGCTCAAAATGGAGAAGCACGCATTCGGCTCCGGAGCGGCTCTCACTGAGCTTGTGCTGTGACCTCAGCCCGCACGCGCAGCGTCGTCAAGGCTCGGCTCGCTCCTCCGTGGGCGCTACTGAGCATGCGCAGCGACCTCGCCACAAGCGCGCACCCGCGCGCACACACTGGGGCAGGACGTGGAATGTGTCTCTGCTCGCATGTCTACATCGTAATAAACAGGAGGGAATTTGCAACGCTGCAGACACCTCGCTCCGAATGCCGAACGAGCGGAGCAGAGGAGGAGCAGGGGGTGGGGGGTGGGGGGACTGAACTGGGGACCTGGAGGAGAGGGGGGCGGGGGCGTACTGGGGACCCTCTGTGCTAACAGCAAAGACAGTTGTCACTGCAACACGTGAACGCTCCTACACCAACCAGTTTATAAAAACAAAGAGGGTTCACCTAGTTGACCTGCACAACTTCAGCTAAAATCATTCTACAACTAGAACTTCTAAACCAACAAGTGCTTTATTAAAATAAATGCTTCACATTGTTTTGAAGGATCACCCACCACCTTTAAAATCGGTTTTAAATTTGAAAAAAAAAGCATCTTAATATGAGTAATGGCTGAGTTGTCATTGTTTTGCTCTAACCTGGTCATTTTTTTGTTTTCTCTAAGGTTGACTGCGGCTGCCATCCTACATTGAGAGTTGGCTCCAAAGGTTAACCAGTTGTAGAGCTACATCCAATAATTGTCATGAATGTCTTAATGAAAATCCATACAGTGGTTCATGAAAAGTTTTGCTAACAGATACAGAGTTTAATGTAAATAGTTAATGGTAAAATTTTGAAACGACTGTGCAATTAACAAATTGCTCTGAATGTTAGTTGCCTATCAGTTTCAGCAACTACTATACTAAATTTAAGCTTAATATCAACAAACCTGACTGAATAAAAGCCATTTATGTGTTTCCTACAGTCAGTTAGCTGTGGCAATCATCTTGAATCGCACAGACTTTAAAAAATAATTGGTTAGTTATAGATGTAGGCTACATCTTACAAAAAATTGCTAAATTTCAATGTTTTTAGTTAACACAATGTTTTAATATGTATTAATTAAAAAAAATTCTATGGTTAAATTTATTTTGAACCACGTTTTTAAAGAGGTTATGTTTTCATATTTTACCTGCAAGTTGGAGAAGTCAAAATGATCTGTTTGGAGAATCAAACAAACCCATGGAAGTGTCTAACTCACGACTGAGACCTCTTTAAGAGCAGAATTCAGTAACACAAGTCAAACAATTTACAGTAGCCACACCAAAAACTTTTTTAGACAATACTGTTTTGCATTACTAACAGACATACATTTACACACAATACGCTTCTGCACATTTGGAGTATCACGAGTTTGCAAAAATAAACAATGTTGAGCAACAAATATGTGCATATCTATCTGATGCAAACCATCAATCCATCATCTTAACCTGCTTCTTCCTTTCAGGGTCACGGGGGTCACTGGTGCCCATATCCAGCGGTCACAGTGCGAGGGGCGGGGTACACCTTGGACAATTTAGTGTTAGCAGTTAGCCTAACAGTCCTGTTTTTGGACTGTGGGAGGAAACCGGAGTACCCGGAGAAAACGCACGCAAGCACGGAAAGAACATGCAAACTCTACCCAGCAATGCCCCCGGCCGGGATTTGATCTGGCGACGTTCTTGCTGGGAGGCAACAGCTCTTCCAACTGATCCACCGTGTTGCCTCTGATGCAAACAATGTCTACAAATCCACAGCTTGTACTGCTGTTTTTGTCATTTGCTAATAAAGCCATTTAACCCTCCAGGTGTCTTGGGGTCATTTAGACCCCAGGACAGCGGAAGGGTTAAAAGTTTTTCAAAACAAGCAGCAGAGCAGGTAAAGAAAAATCTAAAGTTTTACAACTCTGCACCTACAAATAAGATCACTGAATGCAGCACAACTAATATCTAAAACTTAAATAAAAAAGCATACCAAAGAAGAAAGAAATATTACTAAAGCAATTTATTTTGCACATATAACCCAAAGTGTTACATAAAAATAATAACACTTTTGCATTCAATGGTGTTTTAAAAATGCTAGGCAGTGTGAATTCTTCATATCAAACATTTGAACTCAGGGGAATTCTCGAGTCTACAAGATGAGATGATTTATTATTTTCACCTGAGCTTCTCCTGCTGTCACGTGTCAAATATGTGCTCTGTGAAATCTGTAATTAAAAACCTGACATATAATTTCCGTATGAAAATCAATGCTGAAACAATTAAAAACCACAAGGAGGGGGTTCCTCAGCTCGTTACCCCTAATTACGCTGCATTAAATTCATTTCTTGTGTACTGATAAGATTATCAGGATTAATGAGCAGAAAGCGTCATGTAACCAGACAAAAACAGAGGATTGTAAAAAAAAAAAAAAGATTTTGATGGGTTATAATTAAAACAGGTACTGCCAGGTAATGTTGGAACACTTGTACATCATCACTGTAATTATTATTATGATACTAATAAAAATGTCAACAATTAATCTCAGAACTTATGTAGGACACTTTCAGTTCTTAAACTAATAATAATAACAATAAGGAGCTGGTTAAACTGTCAAACCATCTAACAAAGTAAAAACACAATCTAAGGGTGTGTCTTAACAGTGTTTGGTCATTTTTATGCCTCAGAGCAACATATTAACTACTTCTGGTATTTATACAGTATGTCATAAAGGACTGTGGTGTTCTCTTTTAGTTATGTGAAAAACTAGAATCTGGGAAATTATGAACGATGAAAAGATGTTTTGATGCACTTGTAAATGTGAGCTGTTTTAAAGCCTTTCACAAATAGACAGTAGAAGAAAAACTATTTAAGAAAGGAAGCCAATGTTCACAGGCTGTTGTGTTTTCTATAAATTATTGAAGAAAATTAAAGGGGGCGGCCAAGATCGTTTATCAGAGGATGTAAACAAAGCTGCTCACCTGGTCTCTGGGTTGTATCCGAGAATGTAGAAAAAGGAGTCAATGCGGGCTTTGAACTCCCGGGCAGCAAAAATGTCAGAGAAATGGGAAATGTTGCATTTCCCCCTGTAGGAGAGAAGACAAGGTCTATTAGACAAAAATCACCTACATGACAACGAGATGCCCTGGCAGGAGCAGATAATTAAAAGCTTTGTGTATGTTCATTGGTTAGAAATGACAAAGAACAGCAGCGGGTATCTGTCAGTGAGTCCTGACTTGTGGTGAGGCATCAGGCTTTGGCTACTGGAGCCGGAAACATGGACTGAACATGTCAGCTCTAACTTGTCTCTTGCTGCTGTGTGAGAGACAGATGGCACAGGGAGGAAAAAAAGGTAATTCAACAAGCATCCCTACCCCCCACCATAAAAATAAAACTATGATCTGATAGTGCTGAGGCTCTGACCACCACTTGATGCCATTTCCTGTATCCAGCACCCTATCCTACTGCACCAAAGCACAGACATTTAGGAGTTGGGGCTGCCTAGCAGAGAAATCGTATGTTCCTGCCCTCTGAAAAAAGATTAAAGGGTGCTGAGGAGAGCCGGCTTCGGAGCTCTACGGCATTACCGCATCCCACTGGAATTCCCTCCCGTTTATCTAAAGCCTGGAGAGTAAGTCAAATCAAAGGGAGCTCTGTGTGGGAGAGGTTGCAGCTAATTTTCCCTGAAATCAGTGGTTTTTGGAAGACATGGCTGTGCTGCTCACAGATGGTTCTGGTTAAAGAGAAGGGGAACAGGAGGAGGGAGGGGCCGTTAGTCAGGAGTGGATGAAGACACAGAGGCAGGGACAAAGAATGTTCACCAATTAAACCTGCATGTGTTTCTGCTGACATGAAACATGAGCAGTACTGCAGCGCCTCGGACAGGTGCAGCTTTTTGTGTGTTGAGCGGATTTAGAAACTGATTATGAAGAACTTTAATGGGAGGCACGGGTCCTTTAAATGTTTTCTGTAACGCTGTTTTATATTTTCCACATTTAATTTTTGATTATGCTTGTGCAAATTCTCAGTTATCAGGGTCATCGCAACAGCAAACAGGCTTAAATTGGAGGCAACCGGACTTAGATCAAATCTTGTTTGAAAACGTTTTCAAAAAAACTTACGACCACCAACTGCATGTTGCTCAGTGCGAGCTACCAGAATTGACAAAGACTCCTGGACAGGTGTCCAAATGTTTTCAAACAAGAATTGATCTAAAGACTGCTTGCCTCCGATACAGTTTTATTATTTACATATTTTTGTACACATTTTCAGCCATCAATTAAAGCATTTCATTTTTTCACTGGCATTACACAATGCATCTTGGGAAGAAAACTATCTGCTACTGCAGGGGATGTATGATTGTTTTTTCTTGCATTCACAAAAAATTTGTGTAAAATGTCCTTTATTTGCACAGACAAAACATTTTTTGATCAGGATATTACATATTTTTTTAAAAATAGAAATCCTTTTTTCAAAGTTTAGGCAAAACCTCCTAAAATGTTCAACTATATTACGTCGGTACAGTAATATTAATTAGTTCTCTATAATAATAAATATGGATTAATACAAGCTTTCAGAAATATTCCACTTTGATTTAATAGTAAAAGTAATTTAGAGTAAAATGTACTTGTAACTGTACATTACTAGTTTTTATCATACATTGTAAACACAACTTAACTACATAAAATGCACTAAATGTTGCCTAAACCAGACAGAAAACCTTTGAAGGACAGCAGAGGGCGCCACTAAAAGGGCCTGAAATTTCTGTTAAATCCAAAAGCCCAATTGAGTACATGCCCAAGCCTTTTTTTACTTTAAATATACTATATTTTCAAGTTCCAATAACAGAACAACTAACACCACAAAGAAAATCTGAGATGTTTGTCAGGGGAGCTCAAAGTAAACATGGTGACCATAATCAGTGGAACAGATGGTGTAAAAGATAACTGATGCTGCTCCAACTATCTTCAGCTTTACTTTTATTTACAAAGCTCCACAGTGAATATTCGTGTACCTGAGAGCAGCAGCATGATAAGTGTCCACATAGTCAGAGATGAAGAGTTCTCGACTCCGGACCACCGGGTCTGTGATGACCAGCTCACGTCCAGAGTCTGCAGACAGGAAAACAAGCGTATGCTCAAGACGTATTTATTACAAACCGACCAGGCTTATTCCTCCATTACAAAATCACGATCGATAAATAAATCCTATATTATTTCAACAAACTTAGAAACAAATCTTTGTACACCCTCAGCAGAAAGAACCTCTTAGAAAGGTCACACAGTCCATTAAAGCCAATAATTTGTATTCCCCTGAGGAGAGGATGTAATGATCAGTTCTTAAGTGAAATGACCTCAGCAGGAGTTGAGATATGTCTCTAAGAGGGAGACAAAGACTTATCTTTGACCAAAAACCAGAGCAGCGGCCTGCTGCGGCCACCGTGGTCTGACCTTGTGACATCAATTGTAACAATCCTGAGTCCCTGCTGCAGTGACAGACTGCAGACAGCAGCGTGTTGCAGTGAGCTGAAGCAGTGAGAGGTTGTGTGTCGTGACACTGAGCACAGTTCGTTTCCCAGACCTAAGGTTGAGTCAAAATGCTTTTAAAAAACATGCAGCTTTCCCGAGGAAAGTACAAATTAGATTTAGGCTTCAGATGTGTTACAAGACATTCAGGAGACTGTGTTCTTGCTGCCAAACAAACAATATAAATATAAAAAGACCTTCATGTTAACATGTTGGAACAACATGTAACATAATAAATCAAAAAGCAACAGAGAAGAGCTTAATAATAAATGTAACGGATTAATTATTATGTTTGGAACACTATGTTCAAAAGTGAAAAAGGCTCACAACATCCCTCATGACTTTATACTTTGTTAAACAGCCAGGATTTCTTGTAATCCTGTAGGATGTAGGAATGTAGGATTTCTGAAGTGTGAGAACTTAAAATATAACCCAATGTAGAGTCCAAACATAGACAGCTTAGCAAAACAAAACAAAGAATGGATCTTGGGGCACTTTTACACAAGCAGTCTGTCACAAAGACATAATTTGTTCCATTTTTAGTTGGATCTATCAAATTAGTAAATATACCATACTTGTCAGATATTATTTTAGGACTAATAAGCCGATTCCCAAATTTTCTTTGCCAAGAACTTGCCACACATTAGATGATTAATTAAAGGGTATCTCAGATCCTGTGTCAGTTCTTTGCTGGACTTTTTTCAAAACAAAACCAGGACTTTCAGATGAGAACCATCTGCTCTCTACAGTCTAGTCTAGACTGCTTCTTCTGTCTTCCACTGGTGCACTTCAATGACTTTATAAAGCACACAATAAACTAAAAAAGTGCAAAAATCGGATAGTAAATGGGTCCAAAGAAAAACTCAGAAACCCTGGAAAATTACTGATAAAAAAAAACACTTTAGAAGATTACAAGAAAGTCTGGCTTCATGGAAGCAAAGCAATAAAAAATTATGAGTGGTTTAAAACTTTTTCATGGTTATTGTTATATTGTTATATTTGAAATCATTTAAAATGTGTCCAACCTATAATATCTTCTCCACATTAAGTGGAGATGTGTTAAAATCTAAACAGTGATCCATCAGCTGACTATATCAACCGTCTTCTTTTTCGTCAACAGATCTTAAATGTAGCTTCAAACGATCACAGACAGCGCCTGTGTTCCTGTAGATGTGTATGTGTTAGAGCGTGATGAGTCCTCTGGCACTGACAGTGTTGAGAGGGTGTAGGCTCAAGGGCCACATGACACTGCGGGTTATTAACACTTGACAGTGCCGCTGTCTGGCCTGAGGGAGTGTTACCCAGGAAACAGCACAGTGCTGTGGGATTGGTTTGGCATCACGGGACACTGTCATCTGGTTTCTGTTTGAGATGCAATTCACAGCCAGCTCCCGTATCACACAACAGCCTGGAGAGCAGGGACAAGTAGGTGTGCGTGTGTGTTGTGAAGAGATACCAAAAGTGGCTGTGATGCACACAAATCAGGTGTGTTTACTTTTACTCCTTCTGTATTGTACACGCACATACATGTGCATTTCGAACCAAAGAGGTCGAGTTCTCACCGTTCTCATTATTGCGATCCTGCACCAGGTGCTGGTACACGGAGTCAGGCACCTCTGACTGGCGGTAGTACCATTTCACATTCATCAGCAGATGGTCCCGTTTACTCTAAAACAGAGAAAGAGAGAGAGAGAGACGGAGCTTGTGAACAGGAGACACAAAAAGCTCCCACACCAAATAAACAGACATCATTTTGTTTGATTACAACGTCACAAACTGGCCTTTTTGGCAAAGAGACATGGTGTACAGATGCACTGTTTATGACATACACAGAGCAATGCCAAAAAGCCTACAGAGAGACAAAGTCAATTAAAAAGGGATTGTAGGGCATTTAGAGATTTGATAAAGTAAACAGAAGGATGGTCACTGTTGAGGGAAACTATAGTGAAAACAATTTGGGAGAATATATAAGTTTTGTCTTAGTCTGACTTCATATAATAGTAATTCTCCACTGAGCTATTTAACAATCCATCAATGTTTTCAGCTCATTTTTAGACAAGTACAGTATCTTCTCTCAAGGATTTGGACTTTTTGCTGCCACCCACTGGCCTTTTCATTTAGTGCAGGTCAGAAGAAATTACAAGTCTTCAAATGACCAGGAGGTGGCAGCACTGAGGCGGTAAGAGAGTCTCCTTGCAAGGCAAAGAAAAAAAAAAACAGAGGGAGGGGAAAAATTGTAAAAACTGAGGCCAATGTTGAGGTGAGGGATGAAAAGGGCAAACCACTGTTTTCATTTCATGTTACAAAATATTTATTGTACCTTCATATAAGCTCAATAGACGGTCACAGCTGTTGAGAAAACATTAGGAGACTGTTGTGCTGGGTGCTGGAATGTGACGCAATCCTATTAGCCAGAGCCATCTTTATTAGAGGGATTCGACTGCACTGCACTCAGACACTTAGACCACCCTCACCATCACCCATGAACAATGGGTGAAAAATATGAAACGCGGAAAACGTTGAGGAGAAAAGAAGTTGTGAAGGCCTTAAAACAACAAACGGCTAACAGCCACCCTTTCCAGATTCTAATTTGTGTGAGGAGGAGGTCTTCGAGTGTGAAGGAACGTGAGGTCAGAGCAAAGATATTTAAAGCCTTTCGAGTACATTGTTCTGTTATGTCACAGGGGAGGAGGCTGAGCACATGCAGCCAAGCAAATCACTACCTCCCTCTAACCTCAAGCCCACCTCAGATTTTCTTGTTCTCTCCATTCTTCCTTTCCTCTCCTTCAACTCCTCCACCTTTACTCAGTTCAACTCTTAACGCCACCCTGTCTTCATCTGTTTCCCTTTGGGTTTTTTCCCAACTTTGAGCAGGAAAGGAGAGAATAAGTGAGCCTGGACGTGTTAAACAGCAGCTGGCATGCAGTCTCCCAGCTGCATTTACTGCGCTGGATGATTATAGGAGCCATGCACGCAACATTACACAGCCACACACATTCTTCTTGTGATTCAACAGAGAGCCATACTGATGCATTAAGACAAGGACCCCCCTAAACACGAAGGCATACTGTGTGTAAAAAAATATGTGTAATGACGTCACCCCGCCCCCTCTCCTTCCAGCAGTTAGCCCACCCACCCCAATGTCTTGTCGATCCAGTGTACCAACACTGCTGTCTTCTAGACTAACAGGCTGCCTGCCACAGCAAAACGACTTGTTATCTGGTGCTTATGCATAATTAATGCGTTAAGAATATCGTAAACACCACCAGTGTACAATCGGAGTGTTTCATTTTCTGCTTGTAAAACCACAAAATCAAAGAGCGCTGAAAGCACAGAGCCAGACGCACACAAAAATGCATGTGGCAAGTGGGAAAATGTATGCACCTACACACATTTTTCTTATACATAAAATGCTTCTCTTTTTAACCTACTGAAGCAAAATGTCATCAGTATCTTTGCTGCTACAGAGTAGCTGCCACTCTCCAGAACAGATTGCTGTTATGAAGCTCACCGCAGCATAAAGCCCTCTGAGGCAAAAGAGGGAGGGAAATGGAGAGAAAGACTGAGAGTGCAACATATGGAGCACGTAGTGGGAGTTGAGCATAGCATTCAATTATCACTATTCTATAAACACGCGGGGTGGAAAAATGGCTAGATAATACAAGGAGAAAATGAGGTGAGATGACAGACAGCTCAGACTTGACAAACGAACTACCAGTTGCATTGTCTGGATTTTGCTAAGCCTGCCACAGAAAATGACAGAGTGAGAACATATAAGGACCACAATGCTGAATTGATTAGAGACATTCCACGCTGCCCGTGGAGAGCTGAGGATAGCTGAGCCTCGCACAATGTCAGACATCTTTGTCTGTCCTGCCAGAGGCTAAACATGGTGCTGCCCTCCCTCCACATGTGCCATAAACCCTGGGAATACGCCACACTGCAGAGAGGCCAAAAGACTTACTAACACGCCACTGAGAGGTAAAATAAAACAAAAACAGAGGGAAGAAAGTGTATAAGATCAGGGAAGAAAAGATAAAAAAAGAGCAACATAAGGGGAGAGTAAAAAGTAGGATTATGTTAGGAATACTAAGGCCATCTCATTTCCTCAGACTTTAAATTAAAACTGTCCTCCTTTACTGAAAGCCCCAGGGCACAAGGCTACCCTTTTATTCACTGAGGTGATATAAATCTGACAGTCATGCTTTGGGGATGAACACAATAGCAACCTCTCCCTACACTGGCTCAGACTGGCCTGTGGCGCTCTTGAGCTTACTCAGATAGGAATTGCTGCAGCATAGAAAAGTACATTTCAAAGAGAGTTAAAAACTGGTACAAAAAATAAACATGTATAATTTTGGTTAAAAAAAGAAACAAACAAAAAAGTATTTTAAAAAATGCATACATCTCAGACAAGACAAGCCTAGGACTGTGTGAGCCTGTTAATTCTGCTTCTGACCAGCTAAAGGTGGCCGGCCCCTTGGGTCCATAATGGCTGTGCAGTGTTCTTTGTGTTGCTGCATGTGTGTGCAGTCAGCTCTGCAGCCAGGGCCTCTGCACCCAGCCACAATACTACAAAGACTGGGTGGAAAAGGGGAGTGCAAGGGTCAGCCTTCCCTCTTTAAACCCTCTGTCTTTAAATGCATTAAAAAGCAGCTGTTCTTTAATGGAGAAAATCTGTAAACCTATACACTTAAAACTATAGACTGAGTAAAGGATTAAATCTCTGTTTCAAGTAAAAGACTCGTATAATCGATGCACTACTTTTCAAAGCTAAAGCAATCCCTCTTAGTGTCTGTGTTTAAGAGAGTATGAACAGCTAC
>JAVKLF010000152.1:13034291-13048768 GCA_034783495.1 Millerichthys robustus | reverse complement strand
ACACACACACACACACACACACACACACACACACACACACACACACACACACACACACACACACACACACTAAAAACCTGTACAAGAGATCTGCTGTGGTCATATAATCTTTGACATCTCAGTGACTCACAAAACAGTTTGTTTAAAAGAAATGCCAGCATACTGTGTGAAACGACACATTCGCCTATGCACACAAATAACAGGCTTTCAGGATAAGCACCACTATTCTTCTCCTAAACCTGCAGTAGTGGAAGACTAGGCTGTGACTCTGTTCTGCAGGTGAAAGAAACCATGGCTAAATCAGACCATCAGAGACAGACAGCAGGATTCCACTCTTCTCCTTATGAGTTTCAATCGGAGCACTTTGCTGCTCACAGAAAAGGCTATCCTCTCAAGCCTCCTTCTCTGAGGCATATATAATAACACTAAACAAATGCTGATTACAATGTTTGAGAGGAGGAACTGTGCACAAGCTGCTTCCCTGCCTGGCAGCAAGAACAAATGGAGAGTGTGGGAGGCTTATGGGAGGGGGGAGGCTACGAGGAGGCGAGGTGAGTCCCAGCTGTGGTGGCGCTGCTGGCAGGACCTTTATGCCGTGTCTACACAGGGGTGCCTCTCTCTCAAATTCTCTTTGGCTTGACCTGTTTGGATATTAAATCGGCACCCTCTGCATTGAACACACAGGGCCCATCTGTCAGCCTGGGTCCATATTGGATTGGATGAGCATTAGCTGATTCAAAGTGGGCAGATTTGCTCTCATTTCTCTTTGTGGACGATGGATGTGCGCCTTTTGAGCGTGAGCTCTCACGTCTGCTTTAAATTACACCCCCCCCCCCCATTAGAATCAAGAAAACGAGCATAAAACACTTCATGAAAGGCTCACTTGCTGTGTTATGTGCAAATTAATGACAGACAACAACACATCTGAAAATATTAACAGGTTCTTGTCTCATCCAGGCTGAAGACAGAATGTCAGTAAAGATGAAAAGTAAAAGGAAATAAAGAGGAGGGGGTTGAGTCGCACGGAATTCACAGATGATACTAATTAGGACTTCAGGGCTGAGGGTCACTAATGGTGGATCATACCCGAAACAACAGGCACTCTTTACACAGCAGAGTCACAAGCACCACACATGACTACTCCATCTGAGGTCTAACACATTGCTGCAGTTTATTCTGGTAACAAAGAGGGCTAATTGCGTCCGCATTTGCTTAATCTCCCCTTCTACATAAAACTCTCCCAAAGGCAGAACAAGCATGCAAAATCCATCAAGCTGACCATAGAGCTTTCCTTCTAGCCAGTGTGAGCAACAGTGAGAACATTAGCGCTGGATACTTCACTTCATGAAACAGCTACGCAGAGTCCAACTCAAATATTTGTCTTTGCTTCCAACACACTTCTGCTGCATGGCAGGTTTTAGCCAAGAAACTCAAGAAGAGCTAAGTGGTGGTAAAGGGAGCAGTGCTGCTGAAGTCAACAAAATGGGCACACATAAAGAAGATATTCAGAAATGATGGTCATTTCTGAAAGAAAGCAAATTAAAACAGGGGCTTGACAAGTTGTGTCTAATGATTTAGGAAAACATAATTTAAGAAAACCCTGGTTACAAAAGTCTCCTACAAAAACTCCACTACTCTCTCTGGACCCTTCATGTGGTCTCATTTGTCAGAAGCCTGTATTCTGAGCCAATCAGATCAGCAGGAGTCCATGGATTTTTCTGTACGAACAGGCTACACTTTCACTTATTTAATTGGTCGTCCATTAACGTTGCTTTGAAAACAACACTGAGGCAAGTGGAAAACAATGTAGTTGCTTATAATTTACCTTCAAATTAAGCACTTGTTTAAAAATTTGATTAAACTTTCAAGAGACAGACGCACAGCTGCACTTCCTGTTACTGTAATACCCTTCCACAATTCCATTGGACTAGACAAAAAAGTACTAGAGGTTCAAATATTACTGTATTAAGATACATAAATGTGCTATAGATCAAACTCTTATGACTTAAAGAAACAATAGGACTCTAAATCTTAACTGTACAAATGAGCCATACTGTGCGTGATAAGTACTGCCGGGTGCCACTTTTACGAATGTGGCTCTGGAAATGTATGGAATACAATGCAGATACAAGAAAGACTTCAAATGCAGGCTACTGAAAGACAGATGGAGGCATAGAGAAAAACTCATATCTAGGCGTTCAGATCATGATACTGATTTTATACCCCAGGCTTTCCCTCGCAGGGAAACATACAGTTAAAGCCTGCTAGAAAACACTGCCATTCCTGCCTTCAACCTTTCATTTAGCAGCTTCTAAGCCACCTCGCTTTGATACAGAGCTCCATGTGCATGATAGTGTATTTGGCAGCTTGTGTGTATTTGTGTGTAACCCAGGATGTTCTCAGGAGAGCAGAGACTTGTCTGGTCTCAAGGTAATACCCGTGAGTCAGAACTTAGAGTGAGACAAAAAAAAAGAAAACAGGAATGTTAGCATTACTTTTGAAAGATAAGACTCTTTCCGTGTGTTGTTCAGAGTGTTTAAACCAGCTGGCGTTTCATTTCTCTGTAATATATTGTATCAGGGTTCCCTAATGTGTGTACTGTGGGGAAGAAATGAGACATCACACCGTTACCGACTGGACAGACCACTGTAATAAAAAGAAAAAGAATGCACACAGAGAAGCGTGTGCAGAAAGGATACGAATATCAGCTTGTGTGTGTGGATTTTCCATATTGGATGTCTGCCCAGACAGATAATCTAAAACTCGCTTGTGCACGCGTCTTTCTGTGTGCGCACGACTACGAGTGGCAGTCTCCTGAGAAAGGTAAAGCATAGATGGAGCTGTATGCTTACTGAGTGCTGCAAAAAAAAAAAGACAGGAAATGAGAGGGCTTGCTTTAGGCAATGCTAATCAATGTCTCACCTTAGTGTAATTGACACAAAAAACACGTACAGACATGCAAATTTAACTGTCAGACGTAAGTGTAGGTTTTTGGAGTATGTATGTGAAGGGTGGACAGGTTGTGTCTGTGGAGGCGGGACAAGGAACGGTTTCTTTGCTTTGCAGAGGAATGATGGAGACCTGGTGGTGAAGGAACATGTGTGTACGCTTATGAGAGTGTGAATGCTTTGGTCTGCTTTATCGAAGCGCAGCTGTCAGACCATCAGAAGAGTGTCTGTGGGGAGAAAGTGTGAAAATGACATACAGTCACAGATGCTTTCTGCATTTGTGTGTGTTGCTTTGTATGGCCAGCGCGCAGCGTTATGCGCAGCTATTTGGAATATTTATGATCCATCTAATACACACCGCAAAAGCTCATTTCCGCATACATACACAGAAAATAAACACAAACACTCAGGAGAGAGAGAGAGGTGACAACCAGCAGGAGATAGAGGGTAAATAAGCAGTGAATCGTACTACATGCATGCAAACCAAATCTTTAGCACCAAGAGGAAAAACAGACAGACAACTTTGCACACAGCCTTGAAAAACCCACATCATCATGAGCCCAACCATTTGTGATTGTACTGTTTTATCTACTTCTGAAGATGTCCATCTCCCAGTCTCTTCCTCCCCCCCATCTCCGTCTGAAGGTGACCTCGCCTGTCTGTCAGTCTCCAGTGATGACACCGGCCCTATCAGTAATACATCATGTAAGCAGTGTATCAGACAGATGCTGCTCGAGCTGAGCAGTAGGTGGTCTGTCAAGCATGCTTGCTTAGTACAATATGCAAATAATCACATGCAAATTACCTGCCTGTGTGTGTAACAGTATATCAGCAAGGATGCAAATACAATACGCTACCCCATGTGTGTTTGAAGATTTAAAGAGGTTGCAGGCCTTTCACCAAACACAGTTAAAAGGCTACTGAGAGAAGCTGTAGTATGAAAGCTGGAGAAAAACGTGATTACGCTCACACACACACACAGAGGCCAGAAGCAGAGCAGCCTCCTGCTGTGCTGCAACAAGAGATCTATTGTAGACAACACAGCTGCAATAACAAGACTAGACCAGTGCTGGAGGGAGATGTACTGCAGGACTCTGAGTCCAGACTAGGGCTCTATGAAATCAGTTGTTTTTTCCCCCCCATATTCTGCTCTTTCTGCTTTTTTCTGAATTCCACATTTTCATTCTAATCATATTTATCAACCTAAAAAGTGTGTAATTATAAAGTGACTGAAAAATAATTTTACAAATGAATAGCCACAGAATTCAAACTTTAATGGCTGTTATTTCACTTAAGAAATATAACTAATTGTTGGAGTTCAGCAGAAGAATTATTGCTTTGCAAGGTAATTAAAACTATTTAGCTGTCTTAAAAACAAACAAACAAACAAAAAAAATCATGTGCAAAACATAGAATCTTAAGTAACAAAAGCTGCCTTTATTAGAGATGAGGTTGTGTCAAAAAGACAAATTCTTAGGTATATTTGTAAAAAGTCCAATTTGACAACAAAAATTAGAAATGAATCACCAAAATAAAATATTTTACTTCCAATAATGTAAAAAAGGATAGATTTTATTCTGTAATTATATTGACTTAAAAAATTTGCACAAAATGATATATTATTTCACTGTAACTTTCATTTGTCAAAAATAATTAAATGATGAGAGAAGAAACCAATGTTTTAGGAGCAGGAATAAAGATGCACCAATGTATAAATGAATAAAAAAGTCAAATTAACAAAAGCAATACACATTTTGAGTCATGCAAATTATAAACTGCAGACCTTTTTTGCCAACTTCCAACTATAAGACTTTAAATACAAATGGTTAAGTAAACAATTCCTCACTAATTGAGAACAAGAGGAAAAACACTGAAGTCATGATGAGAATCAGGTGAAAAACCCACTGGTTATTAACACACACACACACACGCAGAGAGAGAGAGCACCCACTAAGAGAGAGAGCGTGAGACAAAGAGGTTTAACAGCACACAAACATCTCTACTCTGTGCAACCCAAGCACATCAAAGCTTTCTCCGCCCATTTATCTGTGTCTGCCTGTAAATCAAAAGGCATTCTTTGAGCATACACACGCACACACAGACTGCATTTGCTTTGTGCTGCAGCAACAGCAGCATCCAGGACCAAGTCAGTAAAAGATTTGCTGTTGACAATACAATTAGTGGTTTCAGCTCACTGTGGGAAAGAAGAGATGAGGATGAATATTTACTAGGAGGAAAAGAAGAAAAATGTATTCACTCATCACTTGGCCTAACAGCATTAATAAAAGGTGAACACAAACTCATATTTTGAGTTTTCAATATAAAGGTCTCAGAAAAGTGGAGATAAAAGGTTCTTTGTAATTAGTTGTAGCAGCATGATCAGGAAGCGACATTGTTCATATTACCAGGAAAAAAAATGCCTCAGCATGTTCAGAAGCTTTTAGAGAGGAAAACCGAGGAATGCACCCACACACGCACATAATCTGTGCATCCCAGTGTGACCATATGGTTTGGCGGGGACTTCCTACCCACCGCAGAGGAAGTGTCCGTTTACAGAGCACAGCTCAGTTGTCCGCCATTACATCCTGTCTCCCAGCTCTAAACAGCCACGCTCAGATCAACCCAGCCATGGCTTTGAAGTTAAATCAAGCAGAAGGCAGACACTGTTCACCATACCATGCAATCAGCACGAGCATGGGATCTGTTAGAGGGCACGCAACCTCAAACAACAAGGCAGCCTAAAGAGAGCTTACTGTTCAAAGCTGCTTCACTTTTAGACTGGTTTACTTTCTGAATTTCACCTTTTTTTGGTCTGTTGGCGGTGCTGTGATTGACATCTACTTGTCCTTGTGTGGAGGGTTATATGGTGTTCTTACACTTGGCTCATTGTGAGAGTGGATGAATGTAATAGATTGCATGTGAAGAGTGATATGATCGGCTGATGATGGAATGATCCAGCAGACACTGACTAACAGTGTGTGCAATCCTACAGGGCGGGGTTATTGATGACTCCCTCAAACAGCGGGTATCATTGTCATGGCAGCCCATACATTATCATCACGCAGCCACGCCCCATAGACGTTGCAAACCAATGGGCTAGCAGCTGCCGAGCTAACAGCTCCTAACCTTGTTCGAGAGGTAGAAGTAAGAGGGAGAATGCAAAATGTGCCACTTGATTGACACAGGAGCTCTTGTTTACCACTGTCAGGGAGATTTGCATCTTTTTAAAGCTGCCCCTCCTTCTTCTCCTTTCTCTTGTCTCTGTTGTTCTCCTCTCTGCCCCCACACCCCCAACTTCACTGCCACAATCTTCCCTGTTTGTGGCGGCTCTGCATGAAGTGGATATTACCCCACCCTGCTGGTAAGATATTGATCAGCCTCCTCCTCTACTTTCGTCTCCTTTCTCCCCTCTCTTCATAGGCCTCTGCATTGATTCTTTGTCTCCCTCTGAGCCCGCCAGCTAGGAGTGATTACACAGGCTGCTCACATACAGTGTAGCAAACACACATATTAGAGCCCTTTGGATGGGATGTGAGGAATATGTAGTCATGCTGTACTTTAAAGGCTATAAAGTTCAGCTGCTGCAGCACCAGCCTTATGAAAACACTACTTTTTTTTCTTTAAATGAAAGGACTGCAAGCTTAGTGCGACATATCACCAACATGTGGTGATTTTTGGGGTTGTTGCAGCATGTTAGCATAAAACAAAAGCCATCTGGCATATAGCCAAAGATGATATGACTTATTTTGTTTCGTTTTTCGTCAAACACATGCTAAAAAGGGCTGTGGTGGAGCTTGACAGGTGGACTTGAGGCACCTTGTGATTTTATGCAGAGGCACACAGAGCTAATACAAACACCTTATATGGACCTTGCTGCAGCACTCACCAGCTCATGGAGATCAGCTATAGCCTGCTTAAGTCAACATACTTCATTATGAACAGCTAGGGGTGGGTGTCAGCTGGGCACAAATGCAGAAGTCCTAACGTGACTGAAAAGTGTCACGTCTAAATCAAAAGAAAACCTTGTTTAAAAAAACTCCAGCTGGTTCATTTGCTTGAACACACCAAGGCAATAATTTGTTAACCAACTCTTCCCTGCTTATCAGATAAACCCTTTGCTAACAATAGCCCATGGAGTATAAAAGGTTTTGGACAAGAAGTCCAGGCTGATGAAGTATCAAGGGCAGCGTGGGCTGATGCAGCAAGAGCAAGCACTTATCTCATTTGTAACCTTTCTGTGGCTGCAGCAACAATCCAGCAGACTGTCTAAAGCAGCAGGCCAGAGGTCTCATATATTATATACACCCTCACTGCCATTTGGCATTTAAGTGGCATTTTAGCATGGAGGCAAGCAGTTTGCACCAAATTATGGCCAGTTGCTGCTGTGTAATGAGTTGAGCTAAAGTCTCAGAAAGCCATCCTCACATGGTCAGGACTATTCAGACTTATTCTCACAAGAATGACCAGTATCTCTGCCTTAAGACCTTATGATGGAGTAAACCAGATGTTGATGTTCAGAATGTGGGTCTATCATGTATATAGTGTTAGGTGGTCAGTATAGTGAAAACAGAGACAAAGACAAAGCAAAGAGCAAGGACGGTGTAGGTGTGATCGATGAAGTAATCAATATTCCTCTTCTGCATTTCCCTTTGTTTGTATTACTTGTGTTGCAGTGCAAAAACTACCTAACAGACAGGTTTAAAGTGACTTCATTTCACTTATGTGATTTAATTTAAGAAAAAAAATTAAGTAACAAACCCTCGGTAGCTACACAAAAAAACAGGATTGTGGCAAATAAATAACATCATGTCTCATTATCACCCATCTTGGAGCCCATTTAATGATCTACTGGGGGATCTTCAGAGATGATGGTTTGTGCCAAAAAGTACACTGGGAGCCAATGAGCCATCTGTTGACAGAAAGCTTCTTCAGTCTCTTACAGGTCTGGTCACAAGCCCACAGAGTAAGCACAAGTTTGAAAGAATGAGGTGTGTGTTTTGTGCAAATGTGTGGATGTCAACTCTGTGGGGAGGAGAGGACAAACCGGAGGTCACCGTCTATCCAAGGAGGACACCTAAACACACCCTCCACTCGCTGACGGAGAGAGCCTCCACGCTCATTCACCAACTCCATTACCCTCTCTGACAGGAACACACTTTAAATCATCCAATTTCACCTGAAGAAGAGTATGAAGGCAGAAGCAAAAGAAGTGGGAGGGGAAAAAAAGAGATTTTCTTTCTCCAAAGTCTATCCTCTGTTGCACTAGCGTGTGAATCAATTCAGAGATGCCTACGTGCGGCTATGAGACATACCCTAATCCTAAAATGCCAACAATTACAATATTTGTCACAAGGATCAGGCAGAGGAGCAGAGCAATAAAAAAAGCAGACAAAAGAAATACGGCGATAAATGTAAAATAATAAAGATGTAAATGATCAAAGCTTGTAAAAAGCGATTCTACCAGAAATGGGGGTATTATGGAAAGCAATAAATGGGGTATTAAACTCAACAACCCACAATAGCTTGTCGTGATACTGAAGTTATGGTCTTTACAGCTGCCTGTAGCAGTCATAGCAAAACACACAAACTAACTTTTATTCCTTCTCCTATTTATTATTCTGTTTTGATGTGAAACACTGAACTGCCGTTGCATCATTTGAATTAAGTTGCCTTGCCGTTACTTCAATCTGACCAAAAAAATCTTAAATCTTTTATTTTTCTTCAGCTAATAGGATCAGAAACATTTAGTGGCATGTCAGATAATGCTCCAAACACTGACTAAATTGTGGGCAGCAGTCTTTTTTACAACTGAATGGAGACAGAGCGGAAACCTTTAGACACTGTAAAAGGCATAAGAGATTTGAGAAGCGTTTTTTAAAAAAATAGTCTGAGGGGAGGGCTGCATATTTCCAATCTTTTCATTGAAGATAGCGATTCGGCTAATTTAACTGAGCTTAATAATGCAGACTTGCCTCCCTTCGCTTTGTACACAAGTGTTAACCGCCTGCTGGAACAAAGGAAGCTCTGTTCACAAACACAACACAGCCAAACTGTTAAGTACATTCCTATAAAGAGACGAACAAAGAGCATTTGAGCATGGCGGGAGGAGAAATGAATACAGCTACTGAGGGGATAGCACAGCTCGGCCCTTTGATGGCAGGAAATGTCTTTACCATCGCGGATAGTGTTTATGCTTTGTAGCACACTTTTAGGATCGAGGCAACAATAAAACAAACAGACTGCACTGTGGAATCTCTGTTGTAATCGCATTTGGGAGAGATTAAAGCTGAGAAGGAAAGTGAATGACTTTGAGGTGTGTGTGTGTGTGTGTGTGTGTGTGGAGAGAAACATCAGGCAAATCATAGAAATTTCAGACAGTTTTTGGTAAACAAGTATACAGGCGAGGAAGAATGAAGTGTGCAATGTTGTGTGTGTGGACGCGGGACACAAAAGGAAGCACAAACGCCTATCCGCAGAATAAATGAAGTGTGTGCACAAGTGTGGTGAAGCGCCACAAGCACTGGCAGCTGTGGTTCGCACAGTCCATCCACTGGCAGTGACAGACAGGCAAAAACAATTCAGACTCGCCCATCAAAGCATCATCAGCCACAGTGGGCCGAAATATGATGCGCCAAATGGAAAATACACAATCCTCCTTCTGAGAGAAAACCAGGGTATATTTATTATTAACAAAATTGAAAAGAAATCTAAAGCTTTTAAGTTGCTCTTTCACACTATCGGAGAAAAATCATCGTTTTTCTGTTGGACAATAAAAGATTCAGTTAATCTCTGGAGGTATTTGTGAATTCTACAAGAAAAAAAGATATGTATATATATAATTTAAAAAAACATCAAGTGAGAGGAAAAGCTTGAACTGTGAGCAGTAAAGTAGTTTCTGTTGACTAAGGAGCAGCTCCCGTATCTAAAACTGTTCGCTTTTTATTTTCAACATTTAGAAACAGGTTTTCTTGTACGTATCTATGAGTCGATTTAGTCCTAAGAAACGGGATACGAGTGTTCCTTAAACATCAAAATGTTCCCTTTTCATGATCAAAGCGCGAGCACATGCACGCCAGTTGTCTTGCATTAGATCAACAAGCATTCAGAGATGGAAGAAAGATAGGGTTAGCTGTGAGTCAAGCTGCAACACATGTACAAAATGTCAGAGGGTCTGTATAAGATTGCAGTGGCGCTGCGGGGGAGCCGCTGTAGATGGCAGCCTGTGGGGATGTTGCTGTTGTTTTGAAGGCTGTTTGAGGCAACGGGTTCAAGGTACAGAGTGTAGACATTCCTCAGACCTCACAGCAATCCCTGAAATTTCCTTTTCTCGTGTATGCTCCTCTCTTTGACCGATGCCCTTCTTCCTCCTTTCCTTCCTTTTGCTCTCCCTACTGGCAAGAGATAATTTGCACCATGTGTTCTTTAATGGGGAATGAGTTAGAAAAAAAAAGCCCTGGTGGAAGCGTGTGAACTCGATACCACTGTAAATCTCCACTTCCACAGTGTTACAGCCTCCTCCACTCCTCCCCTCCTGCTCGCTCCCATTCGTATTTTATTGGCTTGTCACACATTGGACAAGCTGGAAATTACACTGAGCTGAGCTGAGAACCAGCGGTGAAGCACGCCAGATATCTACTTCAGCTGAGAGAGAAAGAGAGGGGGTAAAGGCAAAGGTGGAATAAGGGAAAAATAGGGGACAGGAGAAAAGTAGTAATGTAATGTGGAAGAAGACAACAACGACAACTGGGAGGTGGGTTAAAATTAGCCTTCCATTTTCAGAGCAGAGGGCAATCCAATTAAAGCTTCACCGGTTCACACTAATGTGTTTAGTGTTTGGTTTCTACACTCAGCACTGGGTGACCAGAAAGACACAGATTTTATTTTCAATATGAAACTTAATGAAGCTACAGAGACAGTGAAAATAAAATTGCTGAAAATGATAAATGAAAAAAAGGATGTACTTAATGTTAACAACAGGAGTCCCAGTAGTTAAATAACACTACATCCATTAGCTTGCTTTAAAATACATTAGAACATTTAATTTAGCACTTAACCATGACAAAGTAGTTACCATTTTAGGAAGACCTGGCCTTTTAGTCACATTTGTATATGTTTACATATTTCTTTATTTTTTTCTGTAAAAACAATGAAACCCTTTTTATTTTTTCCCAAATTCTTTTTCTTCGTTATTTACCTAAAAAGTGTGTACAGTAATTGGAAAGTGACTAAAAAATCTTTTAACAAACTAATATCCACAGAATTCAACATTTAATGGCTTTGTTATAATTTCACAATATAACAAATTACTGTGGTTCAATAGAACATCAATTGTTTTTACAAAGCATTTCAAAGTATTTACCTGTCTTTTTAAAGAACAAAAACATGCTTAAAACATAGAATCTCATTAAAAAAGGTATCCTTTTATACAACAAAAATGCTTTGAAGTTAAATTTAACATAAAAATATGTCTTATTAAGAAATATAAAACCTACAAATAGTAAATGTGTGTAAACTTGTGTATTAAATAGAATTTAAGATCATTTTAATTTCTGTTCTGGCAGAGTAATTTCAACTGGAGGTGGTCATTCCATGTATTTTTCAGTGTCCAGCCAATCGTGTGCTGCGAAAACATACCGAAAAGTTGCTGAGCAACATGTAGCAATTGTATTTTTATACAAGACCACTGTGTCATTTGCCACTTACAGATGACAAAACAAGAGTTCATCTGTGTAAGACGTGCAGCCAAGCTGGTGAAAGAAAACTAATGAAAATCCAAAAGGTGAAAAGGAACCAAAAGGCTTTTCCGCTGAATAATTTAGTAACAGACAAGGAGGTGGCTATTGATTGAGCTGTTAAAGAGCCTCATAAAAATGGTGTGACTGCTGGCGAGGTATCTTTAGCCCAACCAACCCCCACTGTCCGGAGGCTGCACCCACTCCCCATCTGGGAAAGTAATAAATACGCATAAAAACATCAAACCTTGTTTTGTTTTCTGTCTGCATATCTAAAAGAAAAAGGTAATCCAAGTGCTTGAACAACTAGTTTCCATCAGAAATAAGCTGAAGCATGAGATGGGGGAGAAAAGGTAAGGTAAAAAAAGAAAGTGTTAATTGACTAAAAACAAACAAAAGAAATGATAGAAATAAGGTGCAATGAGAGTCGGGCAGGTTTTACCACTAGGTTGGTTGAATGCTACAGTCTCAGAAACTGAGATACGTTAGCTCGACCTTTGCCATTTTATTGCTTTATTTACTCATCACTGTGCATGTGTGGACAATCAATCTTACCTACTGCCTCTAAGACACAAAGCCCCGTAGCTGTCGGAGAGATGCATGCTCGTCTCCATCTAATCTGAGAAACGCACCAAGCGTGCAATCTGACACCAGAATAGAAGTAATATTTTCACATGTCACCAACTGTGACTAAATAAAAGCTTGTTTGCATAAAAACAGATGCAGCTGCTGCAGTTTGTGACCTCAGTTAATGATCCAATGTTATTACAGGGAATTGATTAAAGGCTTCACCTTAAAGAAAGTTCAAGTGTGACGAGACAGAGGAAGGTTGGCTGTCTCACAACTCATCTGTCCTAAACAAATACATAAAACTTTGTCAGACACAGATGGAAAAAAAAACACAGAGATGAAGATGTTAGTCAAATAGTCTGGTGCAGTTTAAAGACAAAAAAATCTTTTGTGCATTTTTCTGCTCAAGCCTACAGCAGTTTAAAAGAATCCATTCAGCCACACTTTCACTTGTGCTGTCCACTGGTAGGTTAAATGACAATAAAAGGCCATTCAGAGTTTAGTAGCTGTTGTGCTGCGGTTTTATTGCTTTAAGGCCGCTGCTCAATGGGATACATGACGAGAAGAATGCTTCAATCAAACAGTTTGCAGTAGGCTTGCCTGGCCAGTCATGTCCTTAGATGCCCAGATGCCCTTGTCAAAAACGCTCCCTCACAGAGAGCCTTGAGACAAGCGGACACTTAAAACAACCCCACACACAATTAAAAAAGCAAAGATCTCCACATGTTCACGCCTGTGAAATGTACCAACTCGTTTACAGCAGAGGAGTGGACTGTGGATTGAGGGGAGGAGACGACTGCAGATGCACACAAACACACACACACGAACCAAACTGCCCTAATGACTATAGCGCCCTTCTCACAGGAGATGGCAGCGGCTTCTGCTCTACTCGATAAATATTAGCAAGAAGTGCGACTGATGGTGGTGCTCACTGGTCCATTATTGCATTTCAAATGTTCAGTTGGGGTGGAGCGGAGGCCAGTTACGATGGGAGCAATAGGAAGATAAACTCAGGCTTCTAGGCACTGACAAGAGACAGGCTGTGACCGTCTACTGCAAACACCTACCATCATGTCTTACACCAATGAGAGATGCTTTATGCGAGATGTAAGGGTTTAGTATTACAGTGCCGCATTGTCACTCCACTAACTCACTGCAGCATGCATCACAGACCACTGACACTGTCACTTTAAATAAAAGGGAGAAATCTGAGGACTAATGAGTGGCAGGCAAATATCTTATCCACAGATGTACATCAACTGATTTTTTTTCTCCCCATTGATCTGAATGTGTGATAGCTGCAAGATAATTAGCTTGCAGATCTCATTGTTAAGCTAATTCTCAGCACTTTGGATTCCATTAGGCCTTTAAGTCCGGGTCTGCAGAAAAACTAATAGCTGTTCATGTTAGGGATGCATATTTATGCACATATATTTGCATCTTCATCAAACATTTTTAATTATGGGCTTTGAATAGGAGACATTTTCCACAGTGGAATAAAAAGCTCCAGCTCAAACAGTAAGTTGAGAAAAAACATGATTAAAAATTTGGGTGCCTGTGTGTACTAAGCCACTACATGTTTATATGACTACATACACAAACATATATTTAAAATGTATTTACAAATACCCTTAAACAGTAAATGTGCACTGCATATATATTAAATACATCAACTTTAATGGATTTTAAATTTACATCAGTACGTTAAGACTAGCTTGTATTTCAAGCACCTTTGCCAAATAACTGATGAGGTGAGAACATCTGGATTTTTTTATCTAGATTTTTAAATTTTATTTAAAAAAATTTTTTAATTAAATATAAAATTATACTGGAGTCAATGAAAAGGATAAAATCCTTCACATCAATTAAAGAGAACATAGAACTGATTAATTTTAAGAGTTAGTTTTATAGTATAACTATTTTATTTGATGTGTTTAAATTGAAAGAGTTAACATAAGATAAGATAGTGCTTCAATATAAATAGGCAAAGAAACTTATTTATTTTTAATTAATCTGGTAGTATAAACTTTACCTATTTAGTGAACCAACAGACATTAATCATAGGTTGATACACATTTTTAAGCAAATGTTTTCTTTCCAGATGTTTTTCATTTGAATACGTTAAATTAAACTGGCTCATAATCAATTGCCAATTACACACACACACACACACACACACACACACACACACACACACACACACACACACACACACACACACACACAC
>JAVKLF010000152.1:13003286-13014395 GCA_034783495.1 Millerichthys robustus | reverse complement strand
ATTTTTTGCTGTATTATGCAGCTGAAATGGAAATTTACCCTGCGGGGCTGGGGTCAGGAGAGGTATAAATACACATCGGGGACACATTCAAAGCTGATTTGTACTAAAGAAGACCTGTATCACGTATATGTCTTTAAACATTTGTCTTTATAAAACAGAGGCGCTCAAGCAAGGGGAATGGGGTGAATTACATGAAATTTTCCTCTATCAGATATAAGCAGTAGAAAGATTTAGTAGTAGAGGGGGAAAAAAATCTGTGATTTTCTCCTCTCCTGTTGAAAAGACTCTTGAGATTTTAATATCTGAGCACTCAATCATGTACCGCTTTCACTGATACTCTGCAATCAAATATCCCCACTCTTCCTTTGCAATCTGCCTATCAGCTTAACAAGCCTATCCATCAGTTCGGCTTCAACTGCTAGTCTAAATGAGTGTGAGAGGGGAGGAAATGTATTCATACAGCTGCCCTACATCCTCCAGCTACACTAATCACTATGCCACACAGAGAGACGTGCCAGCACAGAGGAAAAACTAACATAAATAGATTAGAGTGACAGATAAGACAGCTCTGAGGTTTCAGACTGACAGCACAGGCCAGCAGGAGCAACCAAGGATGCCTTTAAGAACAGATTGCAAACAAATGAAAAGCAAAGCCACTGGATCAGTACACAAAACAATTTCTCTGCCTAAATTATTAAGCTTTGCAGTAGCAAATTTTGTTCTGTGCTTGAGCAGATGGTGGAGGACAGTACCCCCCTCTTTTCAATGCCTTATAATGATCCGAGCTGCAAAACACCTCCACCTAGACATGACACAGGATGGCATTACCTCTAATTAGGTAGGTATTTTATTTCAAGAGCAAACACCTCTCTTAACCAACCGCCACTGCACAAACCATCTTGACTCGCTTAAATTATAAAATAAATTGAACAAAGGATTCCTCTTTTATCCCATTTTGTTTGTTGTTCTACACAGTCATTGAGCTGTAACTGCAAAGTTAATGTGTACACACTGTGAATAGATGCTGTCAGTAAATATTGTACAATTAGAGTGTTTGTAGGGGGAAAGGACTGATTTAGCGAGCAGTCAACGAGGAGGTGAATTGTGAGGAGAGTGCAATTTTGAGTGCAGTGTTCAGCCTCGTCATCCACTGTCTCAGTCATTTAGCCCAGTGATCCTCAGCAGAGAGGAAGAACGCCCTGCAGTGCACATGAGGACAATGAAATGAATAATGAACCTGTATAGTAGAGCCCTAAAAGAAACGGTTTGATTATTTTACCCCCAAATTCCTTTATTTTTCATTTTTATTTTGATAAATTCCACTTTTTCAGATTTTTTATGATTACCACATTTTCTTTCTAACTGCATTTATTAACCTAAAATGTGTATAATTCTAAAGTGACCGAAAAATAGTTGAACAAATAAATAGCCACAGAATTCAAGTTTAATGGCTGTTATTTCAGTTTCACAAAGATAACAAATTGCTGTGTTTCTGCAGAACACTAAAATGCAAGGTATTTAAAAGTAATTTCCTAATCATTATTATTATGTCTTCTTTTAAGAACAAAAAACATTCCTTGTGTGCAAAACAAGAATCTCATATCTCACATCTCAGTTTCAGTGAGCCTCTTCACCACAGCTGACTTTATTTACCTGTCAGTGTGGAGAAGGAGAGCGCACCCCATGTGCACAGAATAATGTAACGGCAGGTACAGGGAGCAGCAGTGGTCAAAATACCTCAGAAAATCGCCCAAATGAGAGAATTCCATAAGATTCCAAATTTTCTACTGGATCCCATTTTGTTTGGTAAATTCTGCAAATCTGTCCATGTTTTCCGTATAGCTGAAGTCATGGGGGCTTCGTGTAACTACATACTTTTTTTTCATTGTAACCACAAGCAGGGTGGTGTTGTAAATACTGCCTAATTCTGTATGTTTTCACTTTTCCATGATGAAAATGCTGCTAGAACAAGCAGGATCTGAGCTCAGAGCTCCCCCATATCCTCTGAGGACAGCTCATAAAACATACAGTACCTGGGACCTGGCCTATAACAGCGGTGGCTTTTTAGTACACCACGCCACACAAACACACACAGGTAGATTACAAATACACAGTAGTAAATTAGAGGAGTGAGAAGGATCCAAACTTGCGTGTTTTACTGCTTTGACCACAAGTAAAAACTGTATGTCCACTTCTAACTACAGACATCCACTACAAAAGGAAACTCTTTCCAAATAAATAAATAAATAAATAAATAAATAACCGCAGGAGCCCACTGAAGAACAATGCGCTTTATTGGAGGGGAAGAGGACACAAAAAATTGAAGTAGTAGTATTACAAAGTGTATTGCCATAATCTTCAGATTAACTCTGTCTGGTCATGTGTAAAATGGAGACTTGATCCCTGACGATAAGTGTGCTAGGCCTCCAGCAAACACAAGCTGCATATTATTTATTTTTCCCCTACGCCTAATAGCAACAATATACTGATTAACTTTGCAGCTTTCACAATGCAACAACAGTGACAGAATAAAAAGACAGACCAACACAACTGAGAGTGCATGTAGTACGACTGCATTCTTTATTCCAAAGGTGAACAAAGCTGGCTGTGTATCTCAGTTGCTGTGAATAAGCCTCAGATATTCTTGGAATGTTAATGTTAGGCTTTAACCAAGGCAGCCTCACCAACTTCTCCTCTTTAATGACAATAAAAATACAACTTAGCCCTGCCTATAAAAATATTTCACTTTCCAATTTAAGGGCTGCGTGCTTTCATGAGATTGAGGGTATTTTATCTCACTATTAAAGAACGAGAAGACAAAGCTAGAGTAAGTGTTTAACAGCACTAAAGTACCACGTTGTTATGAGACAACTGTTAACTAATCCCATGCTTACATCGTGTTTAAGCACACCATATGTTATGCTCCTGCATAGGAAATCAGCCTCAAATTCATCTGCCATTTGCTTAGTGAAAATCTAGGAGGGTAGGTTTGAAAAGTTGGAATCTTGTTAAAATAGCATCTGTGGGCTTATAAAAAGGCCACTGAGAGCGTTTTCACCACAGTAATGCATTCATCTGTCTGAATGCCCGTTGCACATCTAAAATGTGTAGGCTACTGCACACACAGCACTTAGATTTATAAACAAGAAATGCTGCTGCTGAGTAACTGTATTTTGCAGTCCTGGTCAGATATGTTCTCCACCAATAAATGGCTGAAGTGTAATGTGCCTTGACCTTCTATCGTTCTTTTAGCAGCTCCTTACATACATTGCTGTCTCTCCTCGTATATCACTTGGGCAAATGGCGTCCTTCACCCTGCTCCCTTCTGTCCTCTCCTTAAAAGGCTGAGGGGACATCTTTTCTCTGCTGTACTCTATTGACAGCCCTGGCAGCTTCCTCCCCAAGCTAGGGGAGAGCGGGTGGGGGACACGCCTCAACAAGGAAAAGTGCTGCAATGAATAATTATCTTTCATAACATGCCCCACCCCTACTTTATTAGCATCAAACAATAATTAACGAGGGAACAAGGGGCAATGAAATGTCTGCTTTTGGCCATTCGGAACAAAAAAGGGTCAATATGCCCTTCAACCTATCCTCTCTGATAACTGTCAAAGCAGAAAACTCCTCATCCTTCTAAAAACATGCTCTAGCTTATTTATGATGCCACTTGCTCTGCTGGAGAAAAAGCAGCATTCTTGCTAGACTCAGCAAAACTAGCCGGATCACTTTACACAGCAGTTCACCACTTCCATCTCTATGCTCTGTTCTCAGCAGGCCAACCCAACAATTCAATAATGAATATGGAAGGCCTCCTAATTGATGTCTGTGGGCATGGAAGCAGCTGAAAATATGTGGCTATATGACACAAACATGACTGGATTATGTTTTTGTTTAACATTAAAAATACACACACACAAGTCTGTACATAATCTCTAATCAGCAGCAACAAAGCCATTCCTGATCGAATTAGCTTTGCACTAAGAGCTTCATTGATCTCGAAGCTCATCTGTGCGGATGAGTCCTGGAAAACCAGCTGGTAATCCAATAGCAGTGATAGGAAGAGGTATGCGGACTGTGCTGTGTTTACCCACCTATTCCCTACGCAGACAGGCAAGATGTCTGTGAACGGCACTTGTCGGACTGATTGGAAGCCTGGGGGCCTTGGGAACGTCAGTGAAATGAATAAGAGTCGCAGTGTGACCAAAAGCAAGGTACTTGAAAGCTGAAAGTAATTGCTTTCACCACAGCTATCATGTAATGAGTAAACAGGATGAATCAGGCAGAGCCTAAACGAGTGTTTTAAATATATTGAGCAGAAACATTCACGCTGTAATGGAGGCTTCACTTCATAATCAACATGCAATGTCTAGCAGCAACAGCAATTTCAATTTAAAGATTCCATTTACTCAAGATTTTAAGTGCAAGGTTGGGGAGAATAAATGTGGGCAAATCTGTCTTTATGATGTGATAACTTCATAGCAGCCACAACCGACTCCAACCTTAATCAATGTTGCATGATGTGAGTGATATCGAACAAGCACCCAGAGGGCAAAGATCTTGTGATACGAAACAAAGCAAAGTTATAGTAGTAAAGGCCAATACAGCTGTTTTTTCCAGTGGAAACAGTTCAAGTAAAGTGCACCTTTAGCGATGATGACTTTGCACATCAAGTGTAATACTGCTGCCACAATGGTGTCATTTCTCACACATCAATGCATCAAGGATTCTTGAGCGAATGCATTTTTTCCCTTCATATCACTGCAGCACGAAACGAGAGAGAACTCTTCAGTGACCCGCAGACACTCTCTTACCACACTAATAACCTTGGGCTGTCTACCAATGCCACAACTTTATGGAACCATATGTGCTCTAAATAGAAGCTCAATTTCTCACCAGCAGTCTGTAACAGCTTTATTTCAGCCACCTTGTCATTAAATATTTACTTTAGAAGAGTGGTGGATATTAAGGTGATAACCACTTACAAGTTCAAATCTTTGACTTATTAGGCCCCTCACACCTCCAGCACACTCCGCCAGTGCCACAACAAGCCCCCACTTTATTAAAAGGAAGGATTATCTACAAGTGTTCCTATAATCAGAGTGAGACAGAATTGTAAAAATCTCTGAACAACAGTCCCAGAGGAATGCCTTCCTCTGAAGTTCTATCAAGAAGATCTCCTTCACCGACAGCAGACTGACTGAGTGGGAGTAAGTGTGTTTGAGGATGAAAAGATGTGCAGCTACCTACCTATGATGTCTTCTCCAACAATCTCAGAACAAAGGCCTGCATTTTGAAGTGGAGTTATGGTGGCACATGGCTCTTAAGGCCCCATGTTGCTGTGTGTTGTATTGGTTTCAAACTGTTCTGTTACCATGTTGTTTGTTATGCTTGCGAGATAAGCCAGTGTTGCGGGTGGCTGGGTGTACTACAGCAACCGGTTTACTGCTCGAGTGCCAAAGCTGACAGTCTGTGGGAGGGATTGTGGGCGTTATAGATCACTAGGAGACAGATGTCCAGTCTTGCCCCAATGCTGACTCAAGCACTAACCCCAATAGCTGGATGTTTGCAAACTGGACTGCTTCATGGTGGGACTTAAGTTGATCTTTATCTGACTTTATTATACCAACTGTTCTTACTGGTGCAGAACTGAGACAGCTGTGTTGTTTATGAAACATAAAAATTGGAAGTTCTATCTGCTGCCACAGCCTGATAAACATTACAAGAAGTCTTGCTAAAGAACCAATCAGACATTCTGAGCAGAAGAGATACCAGATATAAAAATGTAAATAAATAGGCATCTGGATGAATACATAATAAGTGTTACATCAATTTTGCATTTACCTTTGACAAACAGATGACTAGCATGGTCTCATTGTCTGCCATGAGAACAACAAAATTCTTCGCCGTACTCAAAGTGTCACGCTCCAGTAAGCAGAATCAAAACCTTTGAGCATATGTTGTCTTTACCTCACCCCCTCTTTGTTTCAGTGTGTGCAGTCACAGTTAATGATTTCCTCAAGATCTCCATTTTCCACATAAGGTTTGCATGTTTGAAAGGTTCAGCTGAGCAGACAAAGGTTAGTGAAACGACCTTTCACAACCAAGCCGAATTCAAAGAGAGTTTGGGCACGGCTAGGAAATTTCTATATCAGCACACTGCCTTACAGTTTCTTTGTGTTTACATATCTGGATTGTGCAGTCATCCCTTCCAGAGAAAATCACCGCCAGCGAAAACAATTACACTCCCCACCCCACCACCACCCACCAAAGCACAAGCCTGTCTCTGACTGCTTCGGCTCAGCTTGACAATCAAGCCCATTAGATCTTTCTGAGAATTAACGCTAGTTAACTTAAAGCCCTGACACAAATCAAGAACAGTCATTAGCCTGTCTTTTTAGCATAAAAAAACAGGAATGATTTGCTGGTTCAGAGAGATCATCTCCCTACATGCGGCCTGGGGCAGCCCTTGCCGTCTACCTCATTATTTTTTAGAAGAACAAGGGCACTGATGAATCCTGCCGGATTAAATGTAAGGTTGTCTTCTTATGACCTGTCTCATACACTCCACAGCCGACTGCTATAAGCTGCTCTTCTCGGAGACAAAAGAAAATGAAGCAAGTCGCCGACACAATAAATACAAGGATAAATCACACTCAACTGAGCTGCAAAATCAAAGTGGAATTGTCGGAGTACATCACTCCCACACTGCTATACACTCTGCTGTACGAAAAGCTGTCAAACGTTGGCTTTTTGTGGACACTAACAGAACTGACAAGCACCAGCTATACACAAGAAGCGATAAAGCCGTTCATTCCTGCTTAGAGAGAGTTTTTCCAGATGTGATCGCCTGCACTGCTCCGGTGCTTCGATGCAGTATAGAAGAATGAGGGTGTTGCTGTGTTTTTCCATTTAAGTTGCCCAAGTGACAAATGAAAAGCAGAATCACCCACACAACTAATCAAAGGAATGAGTGATAACTAGTCAATACTTTCTCATTGTGTGGACAAGCAATATTTCCACATAGTTACAGCCAGCATGTCAAGGCTTAGGCAATGCTGCACTCAAAGCATTATAATGTGGCAATATTCTCGCATGGTGCAAATGTTAAGCCCCAGCCAATAAAGATAACATATTGAAAGACAACTTTTATCAGATATCTGTCATCTTCCAACTCAGGTTGTGTCTAGACTCAAACTAGAAATGCACACAGCTTGTTGGGAAACAGCCACAAGCTGTTGAAGGCAAAAGTTTAACTGATCTGTTGAGATTTAAGAATAAATAGCTCATTCAAAAAAGCAGACTTTCTAAGAGAGTATTTTAATACATGAAACTCAGTTGTTTTTTTCAACAACATCTCTTCATCGACAGACTTTAGCTTTTAAATAAATATCAAGCACATTTGGAGATGATTTCTTGCACATTTTTTAAAATAGAAATAGATAATTAGCTTGGTTTTCAATACACCCTTTAAAACAAAGGGGGGAAAACTCTCACCACAAAATGGAGTACACATCATCTCTACAAGCCTGATTAAACCCAAGCAAGATCAATGGGCAAATTTATCAGCAAATATTACCATTCGCTGCCTGGCAAGTAATCATTAAGGAATGGCACTGATGAATTATTCATTGGCTAATGTATAATTCAGACTTAACAGCAGATTCTATGCATAAATAAAGCTGTGGTAAATTTAAACATATTAAATGTTTACTTGATAAAATAGGATATGAATGCACAGCATGAGCATTTCCTTCTCTGATGTTGTTTGATTGCTACTCGTGTGGAAGCGGGGTTGAAAGGTCAGTAACTGAATACAAAAACAATACTGATTTTGGCACAGGACGCCTGAACCAAAACTGTTATCTGGATGGAATTTGGCACAAAAGAATTAGACAAGGAACAATTCCAAGTACCTACAACTCAGGATTGGTGAGTCAAGCTAAACATGACAGCCATGTGGTAATTTAATTTTCTGGCACATGATGATTTATGTACTGTCACTATCTCCCTCAGACGTCAGTAGAGCTTAAACCCTCACATCAAGATTGGAAGGTTATTGCTGGTGTCAAAGGGACAGTCAACCAGGAGGACAAAGAGGTAAAGAGGACACACAGGCAATTGAGGATGTTCAGAGCAGGCGAGCCATGTGGGGACCGTTATTCCACTTTATGACCATGCACTGAATTAACAAAGGCAGATACCACCCCCCACCCCCACTTAACATGTGAGAAAACTACCCTCTGATGGGCTCAGATGCTTTAAGGACGTGCGGACATGGAGGGAGGGAGAAAGCAGAAACAGACCATTTTCAATTATCCTGGTTTCTAAACCCATCGTTTGCTCCTGAGGTTTATTTTAATTAAAAGATATCGCTCCTTTTTTTCCCCCTGCACACACAAAATAGTTTGAATTTTCTATGAATTGCCCACTTCTATGGTCACCCACCAGAGGGTACTGCCTCCTTAGCAGACACTATGTCCAACTGTGGCTAAAGTACTCTAAATGACTTGCTGGACCATCTGCAAGGACAATAGGTCATGAGGTGCAGTGTGAGCTCGTTCTATTTAGAAATTAAACTTGTTCACAGACTGAACAAAACATGGAGATTTATTGTCGCGCCTCAAAACCACGACTGAGTTTCAGAACGAAGAGGAGGTGGAAGTGCTACCAACGGTGATATGAGAGCCATGACTTTTCATTGATTTTCAAAATGGCTTTTTAACAAGACAATGTGCAATGTGTTGTCAGTAAAAAGTGGGAGGGGAACTACAAGTAATATATTTCTTAAGACTGAGATTTATGCAGTTAAGCCAGAGAAATAAAGCCTTTTTGCTTTGTTTATATGCTAAAGATGTGGAAGGGTTTCTTTTTGAAAATGAGTCAATGTGTTTTCGCTCAAATAACATATTATAATAACAACTAGATCATGCGATTGTAATTACAATGGAATGTGTCTCAGCTATTCAGACTATTACCCAAATGGAAACGATAAAGACCCCAGCAGACTTTCTCATTAGGAAGAAATGAGAAGCCTGGAAATGTGGCATCAAAAAACAACTCGCCTTTCTCCTGTTCTTTATGCATAAAATCACAATGTTAAAACAGGAACATGCCAACGACCTCAAAGTGTTATTCTACCACCCAGCTCCTGCCATCAGCCTGACACGAGGAGGAAAAGAGGGGGCAAGAGACGCAGCATGGTGCAATCCCAGCGAGGGCCATCATGCGAGCAGATTAAATAATGTTTTTTCAATGCCCTGTCAAACGTTCAGCAGTCTCTGCAAAGCTAGACAGCCGTTACAGCCTCGCACTGTGAAACATCTCTCCTTCTGTATGGTCAGAAACAGCCTCTTTGATCCCAATATCGCCTCTCTGATTCCTCGGAGGTGACACTCACACACGCTCCCTGCATGTGAGCTGCATGTTTACTAGCTCTCTCTACCTTGTCAGCGATTGAGACTGGTGTTTGTGAAGCAGAGGTGACTCACACCACTACCAATGCTTTCCTCTGGTTTACATGAATCAACAACACAGACTGCAGACTGAGACCCAGATCAAATTCCACATCAGATTTAATTTCCCTCACAAGCATCCACAGAAGGCTCTGCAAATAGACGTGATAGAAATTATACAGACAGCAGAAAGGCATAGTGGACGTAATTAAGATTTAGGCTGCTGTGTTCTCATTTGACAGCAGCTTCCCTGTGAAATGTTTTAGCACTTTCCAGTCATACAAATCCTACAGTGCACAACAAATCAAGACTTCTGCGTGCAACTCCATTAAGAAGGGCTGACCACTTCCTCTTTCATTCAGTCCACAAGTAGTGAAACTAAATGGATATGCTAACCTCTGGGGAAGCGAAGGAAGAGGATGCCGTTTCAAAATGAGTTCAGAAGGACAAGCTATGCAAGTTTTCCCCTGTGACGGTGTAGACTCAGATTGTCATTACATGTTATCCAGATGAAGCTAAAGCAGTAACGATTTCTGTTGCACTGTTGATTATTGCTGTTGTTAAGATAACACCCATCACTCTTAAAAATAATCACACACAAGGCAGATAAGTGACCACCAAACAAACACCCATGTTTGAAATCCTAAGTAAGCTCTGCCAAATGAGAAAAAAAACTAAGAATGATTCAAGCTGAAATTTGTTGCTCAAACACCTTGTTATAGATGCCATATATTTGCTTTAAAAAAGTAGGACATGTGACATCAACAAAAAAGTAAAGAAGAGAATGTCTTATCATTTAGGTCTTTGTTACCATTTGTTCTAGGATAACACAGCAAGTCCAAACAATTAAACCTAGCATTCAAATCTAAGATTAGTGAATGGTTACTGGCTGTTCAGCTCTGTGAGTCATGAGAACACAGATAAAATATTTTACATTTAACTGTAAGTGTGCTTTCCCACCAATGTGTGACATATTTATGCAACCTGTAAAGCTCTGTGTACCTTCTTAACTACTGAAAAGAACAGTAAACTGCATTCCAATAACCTTCTACTGCCTGCTGTGTGACATTAACCAATGTAATGTCATTCTCAACTTTTGAAATATAAAACTAAATGTATTAACAACAAATATGGCAAGAAAGGACAGTAAAATCTTAATAAAAGTAGACTAGCTTCTCACAACTAGCGTAGCAACATTTTAACACCATTCAGTAACAGGAGCAGGATTCCAGGGAGAGTCGTTGTTTTATGTGACAAAAATTGAAGACAATCCACACTTTGCCCTGGCTTGGATTTGAATTTTTGTCAGCGTGAAAGCTTGCTTTGTGCCTATGTGGCCACATATCTTGTGGATTCAGCATTTGACATCAGGAATTATTATAATCAATTTAAAGCAGTTTAATAGCTGCAACCCCCCCCCCATCTTCTTTTTTCCAACAACTGAAAAACACTAGATAAGCTGTCTTTCAGACAAATAACTAGTCTGCTTTTAAATCCTAAGCTGCTGGTCTAAACACACGCATCCCTCCAGCCAGCCACCCCCCTCCCCCTTGCTCTTTTCAACAACAGGCTAGGACCCCCATCACCACACACACACACACACACACACACACACACACACACACACACACACACACACACACACACACACACACAC